>NMRA01000723.1:5034-46674 GCA_002633005.1 Phoronis australis | reverse complement strand
CCTCAATTTTTTCCAAGTTGGTTTACACACGCTGACGGTGCCGTTTTTGTTTTGCTGGAGACGCTTTTGTTTTTTTTTTTTAATTTTTGGGTCCTGGCCCGAGGGGGGGGTTTAAACCCCTTGAACCCCCCCCCGTAGATCCGCCACTGATTATAATATAATGTACAAAAATAGATATATCATAGTCATCAAATAATCAAAGATAGTACAGGAGAGAGTCGTGGAAATGACTAGGCCGGGCACGCTTGGAGTAGGCTACGGACTCAAAAAATAGTGTGTGCCTTTTGCCATTTTATGTTGACAAGTGAAGCAAAGCATGGAGTCTGTTCACGACGCTGGCTTTTTTTTGAAATGTCAGGACACAATTTCAAAATGATTAGTAGAAATTGTGGGACACAAGATGACCTCAAAAGTAAAAAAGCGCCTTTAAAAAATTCGTACACACTCTGACGTAACTTATCCGTGCATGTGTGTTCGGGGCTAAAAACGTCCAAAATCAGTCACAAGTGTGAGGTATGGTTTTACACAATTTCTCAAATGACCGCGATTTCAGAGTGAAAATTGTGCCCCCTCTATTAAAACAGCAACAACATCAATTTACAATCCATGACAGAGGTATGGTTTGGATGTCTCCATGAATTAAAAGAATATGTCGAAAATTACATCCGTTTCAGAGTTAAATGTATAAATAGTTTGGCGACGGGCCATTCAGTAGAATACACAACTCATTTACCGAGCTGGTTAAATACGTCATACTGCCTTTGAACAGGTATCTTGCGCCGTTTCTTTAAAAATGCGGCGTTTTTAGGTTTACAACCACCAATACTGGTGGTGGATCGGCATGGAAAAGCCATGAGCTTGTATTATGGTCCTCGTTTGAAATAGCAAAAGTGAAATTACAAATAGGAAAAACCATGAACATTACGTACAAGTAAAACGTACTCATTTATTTTCCGTTGCCATGTACACAGCATCTAATAACAATGGTATAAACACGGACAAAAATGCTAAATCTATACATTATCAACAAACATTCGAGAAGTGGAGAACACGAAAGACATATGAGAAAGGAGGGTGAAATCTGTGGCGACAGGATCGCGATAAAATCGACCAAAATCAAGAAGTCAAAATTAATATGTATGGTTCTGCCCGAGGGCATGATTTTTTCCATGATTAAAAAACATGTCGAAAATGATTCCCGATTTCAGGGTAAAAATATGTCCTGTGACAGCAGGTTATATAATTACACATTAGCAAAACAATAAGCATGCACGTTCATGTAAAATGTAACCATTCACCTTCCTTTACCATGTATACAGCATAACGGTGGTACGAGAAACGGACATAAAAAAGCAAGCTTGAGCGCGCCACGGCCGGATTTCGAGGCCAGCCATCCACCATGTCTTGTGCTGCTGAGCACAGGCGCGCGTATCATCAATTCGTAGCAAACGGGTAATTGGTTGCGACGCGGGTGGGGGGGGGGGGNGTTGCAGCGAGACCAGTGGGGGAAGGGTCAAGTTTTCTCTTGGGCAGTCATGTCCCAATACGCATATGAAGCACACCTACTTAATTATGTAGTTCTCATGCAAAATCAACTTTGTTTTCACTTTTCCACTCAGTCCTAGTTTATTCACCTACTGACGAGCACCTTTTAATTGCTTTACTCGTCCAGGTTAACGCCCATTTTCGGTTCAACACCTTCCCCCTGATTTTCAAGTATATCCATAGACCTTTTGAAAGATGAGAACGAAGGCTGATTTCTGGCCGACTTCCTTTGGAGTCATTGGGCTAACCTGTCTCCCGTTCAGTAACGCTAGGACCTCGCTAAAAAAGATATTGCCGTGGATTTTAAATGAGAGCACGTGACTTTGTCTAGGTTTTAGCTAGGTCCTAGCGTAAGTCCTAGCGTCTACTGAACGCACGCCTGATGTTGCTCTGAGGTCTTTAAGATCCCATAATCCTGTGGCGCTTGCAAGGCTATAGAAGTTACGTCAGCTTATGCAAGAAATTGGTGATTTTGTCCCAATATTTTGCTAAGCTTGGAAATCCACATGTGACCTGTTTAAGCGCCCTGGACATTAACTCGAATGAATGCGATGAATAGCTAACTATGCAATAGGTTGCCCAGACGAAGGGTTCATCAAAATTACTCTTAACCTTAAGATCTTTTGAAAAATCCTTCAAAAAAATAATGTTCCTTCAGCAACAATTGAAGATTGGAGCATTTTTGAAAACGTCTTCCAAATCTGCCAACTTGGCACCCGTAGTTCATTCTCACTAGCCTCTACCGCACTCCAAGTGCTTAAATGTTAAAAAAGTACAATGGCCGTCGGACCAAAAAAGTTGTTTCGCACTCTTAGTTGGCTGTTTATGACACTTCGCTTTTAGTTGGTGATACTTTGACGAGTCTGTTTTTTTCTTGTCCTGCAATATTATCGTTGTAAAAGTCATACAAAGTACTGAAGTTATGTCCAATTACGGCAATAGGGAGTGCTGTCAGTACAAGACCCGTCAATGCGCACACGGATCCGACAAGGTAACCCAGGAGAGAAACCGGAAACTGGTCGCCATAGCCTACTGTTGTCATGGTAACTATAGCCCACCAACACGATACTGGCATATCTGCAAAGGTGGTCTCGCTGTTAAACTCAGCAAGATACATTGTCTGTCCGTAAATAAGGGTGCCCCCGGCCATAATAAAAGACATAAGGAGAAGTACTCGCCAACTTTGACCAAGAGCCAAAAATAATACTTTCACCAGAGGCCATTCATTTGCAAAACTCACCAAGCGAACCGATCTTAGAACTGGTACGCTGCCCAATACAAGTGTGAACGGCAAATAGTCGATGTGATTGTAAATTTGATACGGATTTTCCTCGTACTCAATCTCACCTAAAACAGATATCCAAGAGGCTATCACACAGATAAGGTCAATGTCATTGCTCAATACTTTGAAGAAATAAACCTTCCTTGGGTAGAAAATGAATCGAACAGACAACTCAATAGTAAAATAGGCCAGGCATACCATACCAAGTATTTTCATAAACAGAGTCTCTTTTGTAGTCAAGAACATCAACAACTTGGGGTTGGTTATATTGACGGTAAAGTTTTCTGCCGGTATCGGAAGTCGCTGTCGGGACATCCTAGTCGTCCCAAAAATCGAATAGAAAATAGTAGCTATAGTGAATGTTAGGTACACGCCGGAGCATATCTGAAAACAGAAGGATTTAGATATTTAGTTGATTGTTTTAAGACAGCTTTTCCTATTCTATTCCAAACATGCGGTGGTCCCGACAGTCGTAAGATCTGACAAAAGTAGAAAAGTGTTTTTTATTACCACAGCTCTGTAATTCTAAATTAATCTTTTGTTCTTGAATTTCATAAAGTGTAAATTCAAAAGCTTTGGATTGTGATTCCTTCCTTGAATTTTATTAAAAAGGCAAGTTCAATGCAGAGACTCCACTAAAATGAAAAATAAATTAAAAGTGTATCATGAATTCTACTTAAAATGGTTTCTTGATATAAAGTGCGTTTTTCAAATATGTATCTGAACTGCAATAAAATTCATAAGATTAAGTTTTAAACGAAAGTAAAACACGAATGTGATATTTTAAGCTAATTTATAATTTAAAACTCAAATCGTCGCAAACTCGATCTCAATTTGCTCTCTTTTAGATGATAAGGGATTTCTGACCCAAAGAAGATCTGACGTCACGTTGCTCGAGGCTATGCTCGGCTCATTGAACGACACGTTGTGCACTTAAAGATGTGTTTGCATGCTCTTAGCTATGCAAATGTATTGCATTAACTAAACGGCAATGCTAGCAGTAGTCCATGCTAAACAAAGTGCAGCTCTATTTATTAACAATTTGTAAAAGTGAAAACAAAACATTCTGCAAAGTGACCTTTGCACTAGTAACGTACTTGGCGGGCTCAAAAGCCGGCATCAGGCAGTTTTATTTCCCTGCACCTCGTCACGATAATTACGGCACACGATTTAGTGATTTGAGCAGGGTCATTTTCGCCATAAAACTCATTCTTAATAACATTTTGCAACTTTCAAGCTACAAACCATATTCACATCGTCCCTATATGTTGTGTTTCTAACAAAATAAGCCAAGCAATCGATAATTGTTATAAAACCGTTCTCGTCTAGTTGGATTATAAATAATTTGTTGACTTGGGAAGAACTGGTGATTAGACTCAGCTGGTCAGGTCACCTGCTGATGCATCATGGCTGTCTCCTGCCTGTGTGATATACACTTTTGCGGAATAGGCTATCAAAAAGAGCTTTTACTATTTTTAAGAAATAAAACGAAACTTTGTTTCAGAAGACTCATAGTTATGAAATTGGTCCCAAATTGCACCTTAATAAAACACAATTTTTATGTAATTTTTGGAGTTAGAAAGAACTGACGATTTTTTTGCTTGACGCAAGGCCATACAAATTGGCTTGCCACGAAGAGTCATTTTGTACGCCGAACATGGCCTCAGACAATAGGAAGTGTCGCTTCTTTCTAAACTTAGGGCTAAGTTGTAGATTAGTTTTACAGATGGGAAATCGTCTACATCAAAAGTTAGTTTCTTAGATGAAACGCAGGTTGGTAGCATCCTTATATGAACGCTGTGGTTCTAGGCTGGCTGGCGATAATAGTCACTAACACTGACTTGCAGGGGCCCCAGATTTTGATAACCAGTGTCTTTCACTAAGCATCAAACTAGTTTCCAAAATCCGGGACATCTGTAATTAACTAATGCCCGGCAGTTTTTTCGAAACGGCAAGTTACTCACACTGGCCGATTTAGTACATTTTGTTTAGCAATGAAATACGCTCCGAACTTATTAGGGTTGATGACACTCGGTAACAGAGAATTATTTAGTTTCAATGATTCATATGAAATATTTGTTGCATTAACATTTGGTTCGCAGGGTTAAACTGTTCATAGCGTTAAACTGGGCTTTAAGTGCTCCAGAGCCAGACCAGTGGGTTCATTGTCACAGCGTATTAATTTCAGTCACCAAGGCTGTGTGCCCGTCATAAGAATTTCACGTTATTTATTGTTACAAGTTTCAATTCAAACAAAGAAAAAGCAATTAGACTTGTATAGTTTGAGGCTTTGAACTACGGAACATTTTATTTATCGCACATAATATGAAAGCAAGAAGTAAAAGCTTGAAGTGTAGTTAAAAATGATAATGATCACAAGAAATCAGTGAATCGGGTCGAACCACTTAATTTGAATTTATATTTACCTTTGCAGTGAGTGAAGAAAATGGATTTTCCAGACCGAAATATGCTTTATACTGCAACTTTTTCCATAAAGACGCACTCTCCGGCGGCTCTTCAAGAAGCAATTTTTTTGCAAACATGGCGGCTATTCGTTTTTTCCGGGTGACAGCTTCGCCAGATTCTCGCAACGCATCAACACAACATTCGGCAACAGCGTTCTCATGAATACCCCAGAAGGCCAACTCTTCTTTGAACACCTCACCGCACACATTCTTCGGAACATGCAACTTCCCTGTTCTGTAGAAATCAAGAACGCTGCCAAACATTTCAGCATTTCTGTCGAAAAAAACAACTTTGCTTTCACCAGTCGATTTCAAGTTTTCGTTGATGTGACGAAATAATAAACTGCTTCTAATCGAGTTTACAGTGGAACCCGACGTTTTAAAAACGACACCACCCACATCCAAGGTGAATTCATCGCTGTTGCTTATTTCTAACATCCTAGAAGTTTTCTCTGGTTGATATTTTCAGCTGAAAATCTCTTTATGAACACCTTTTGCGGATATGGACCAATTACTGCAACATCCGCTATTCTCCGAGTGTATTTGTTTTAAAAGCAACGTGTAAATAGTTTACGCTGACAGAATCAAATAATCCAGGAATTGACATTTCTATGAATTGTTAGGAAGGCTTTTTAGTTTGACAATGCATTATTTAACGGATTGTAACGATCAATCGTCTGAATAAATAATACTTTTGACATGCTTAGGGAAGTCAACTGAGCTGGTGAACAGGCTTTAACCGCGACGCAGTAGTATATTAACGAGCGTCAGTTTATTACAAAAGCAAATTTTATTTAAACAAAATGTTTCAGAAATTGATTTTAGTTCAAGTTACAGTAGGAGGCTAACACATGTATATTCCTATCTGGTCTTGACTGTGCAGGGGCATATCTTATGCTGCAAATGTAGCTTTGTCTGAAGGAAGGCGCTAGACAATTTCACTTCCCCCACTGGCGTAGCCACAGTGGGGCACAAGGAGGCCATGGCCCCGCTTACTCAGTACAAAGAAGTCTTTTAGCATGCCCGTAAGCTTGTGTAACTTGAATATACTTCAACAAACGGGTGTTAGTAACAGTGCGCAAGTGAACGCCCGAGGCAGCAGATAAAGCTGCGGTCTTAGAGCGCCTTAATGAACAAGTAAAGCAAGGTATTCACGTCAGTCTCCACTTACTTCTTAATCTGTTTCCATACTCTTTGGGAAGAAATTTCACTTGCACAGTCAGATCGAACGACAATGACGCGCCGATATTTCGAAGACAAATTATATGTAACAAACTAAAAACTAGTTATAAATGCCTGTGTTAAAAAGTTTAAATATCTAAATAACAAAAATACAAAGTCGGAAATAGTTAAAATGAAAGTATTACTAAGAGAATGTACCACGAGGTAGGTACTGGAGGATGAAAAATAAAAATAAGAAAGGGCTTCGGAAGAAAAGTTGATCGAACTTACCTATAACTTATCAGGACAGAATTGGTGAAGTAATTGTTCAGAATTTGGAAAATGCAAAAATTGATCTGCAATTATTACAAAATCAAAAAGTTCGTAGGCAAATGATGAGAAGTAAGGCCCAGTTAACTGAGGACGGGGAAAGTATTTCAGGTTTTTGCTTCGCTAGAGAAAAGATTTTTAAAAAATAATGACAAGGGGCAGTTGATAAAAGATCTCGGTCAAATTAGATCAGAAATAACTAATAATTACTCCATTGTTTTCCCAATGTGTCCTACTCCTGCAAATACCGCCAAGGAAATCCCCAGAGTTGTTGAGCCAGTGGATGACTTTTTAATAGAGTTTGAATGTTTTGAAGTTAAAAAAAAAATTAAAAACAATAACGTCTCCAGGAAAACAGGATATTATTAAATTTACAAATATTACTCATGGTCAGTTCCATATTCTAGTTTTAGATTTTTTCAGAGCATGTGATACTGCAAAATGGGAATGGGACAATAGTTTCAGACAATAAATGCTTTCAGTTTTGGACAAGTTTTTACACAATGAGTACTCATAATTCATACTGAACCAAAACAGTTTTGCCAGTAATTGTTTCACAACAAATTGTTTTCCGACAGAAAAGGACATGAGACAGGGCAATCCTTTTCAGCTTTGTTATGTTGCCTAGCTGTTGAAGTTCTGGCCATCTGCATACGAAATACCAACTTAATAAAAGGCATACAAGTTGAAGAAACTGAAGTAAAAATTCTCTAGTTTGCAGATGATACTACCTTATTTCTACAAGATAAAAATTCTGGCATAAGTTGTCTAAAATTTTAAAAACATTTTGTGTCCTTGGCTGGCCTATGGTACTCCAAATGTCAAAAAGTGTAAAGGATTATACCTAGGTCGAGAGAAAGAATATTCTGACCCACTTTACGGCGTCATGTGTATTGCCGAACCAATCTTCCAGTCAGTCATAATAAGTAAGAGAAATTTTGAACTTACAAATAAATAAATAAATATGTCTGTCAATATTTGCCAGAAAAGCCACAATATTTATTTTCTTGACAAAATTAGTGTAGTCAAAACTTTTTCACTTTCTCTGTAATAAGTAATTTTGTTGTGGATAGAGCAAATTTGTATGAGAATTAAAAAATGTGACTTAATTCTCATGAAAATGGTGTTTTTTCGGTTCATGATGTAAAGACTGAGTTCAAGTCACTAGTAAAATGGGTTAACAGCTACTTGGATTGAAACAATGTATTTTTTTAAAAGTGTTTCCAAACTATTTTTTCAAAACATATGGGGATAGACTGATCTTTAAAGTGTACGCAACATGACTCTAGTACCTCAAAATAAATTTTATTATTATATCTTACTTGATTTCAGTGCCTTTAGTGCACAGCTCATAAAGAAACACGTAAAAATTGAAAAAAATAATAATTATGTACAACGTCATGAGTTGAACCCAAGTCGTTCGGCACACTGTTCGGATCAGCAACTAAGTGTATAGACTGAAGTGAAAGTAAAGTATATTTAGCATCGAGAAGGTTCGTAGAGGGACGAAAAGATGTGTTTGCGGAAGCTGCAGCAACAGCAGTCAGACGGAGAATGTCTCGGTGTTCTGAAGGACGCCAAAGTTGCGCAGTAGTGGCATCGCTTCGTGCGCCGAACGAGAGTGTGGGACCTTAGCGTGGACCAAGCGATTCTGTCCGGAGCCACTCTGTGTTCTGCCCACTTTGAGGAGTCGTGTTTCGACTCCAATCAGAGGAGATGTTACGATGAAGGCCTGCTTCAATAAAGGACAATATTTACTATTCAGAAACATCGGCTCTTTATTCAGGATCGTCTGTTGGATGACTGGGTTGACTGGCCGAGCCCGAGGCCGCTTCTCTCGCGGGAGGATCCAGTTCGTAAGGCCTCAAAGTAGAAAAGTACGCAGCTGAAAACATATCAAACTCGTTCTCGCTTTCGTGCAACCCCATTTCGTCATCCTGGCCACCATTCTCGTACGTTTCTTCATCATAGTATTTGTTCATTTCTTGCTCATAATCGTTGTCGCTTTCAAATTCCCTACTCTCCGCCGTTGTTCAATGCTAGTCGCTGATCTCTTGTGTTCAACCCATGATGTCACATGGCGGGAAATGTGAAAATTGGCAAAATTGAAAAAGAAATCAAAATTTCGAGCTAATGACACAAAATAATCATGGATTTGGCTAAATTTTACGTCATACATTTACTCTGTGGCCACCGGTAATTCGAAATGTGCAAAAATCCATGGTGTACTGTTTAAATCAAGTTACGGTAAGTTGTCGTCTCTTGCAAACCTTGATATCATTTACCATGACATCTTGATTGCTCAGAAACAAATTGTTGACTACTTAGGCCTACATAAGGACAAAAGAATTGAAAATCAAATATTTTGGACAACAAAAAGCATTTTTAAAATTTAAACTCTAGTGCTGATTGATTTTGCCATCTGCTTGCATATACCTTAGAACTCTATCCCTGGACTGCCAACTCCCGCACGTGACCTATGTATTCTACTATACAGGAAATAAGAACCGCACATGCGCGTATTCAGACCCATGCATCTATAACCGAAAAAAGCGTTTTCTTCAAAAGAATTTTTGCTCAGCTGTTTCACATATAGGTGCTCATTTTTAAGATGTACCTATACATGCCGAGGGCTATACCGAATAAAAGCGCATGTTTTTTATTATGCGTTTTTGCTTGTCTATTGTCCATTCTAGTCCTCCTCATTTGAAAGTTAATGTTCGTTTGAACACACCTACAAATGGTTTGTGATGCATATAAACCAAGCTTCAGTCACACTTGTCCCCGATTTTGCTGGTCTCGCATGTAGCGCTGGGGATGTGCCTGGTTCCGGCTGTAGGCGTACTTTCACATGCAGGCGCACGGTTAAGTCGAGCAGCGCGTACAAAATCAAATCAGAACTAACCATGCAAACTGTACGTCTTTCGAAACAATCAAAAAATCAAAAACCTTGGAGTATGCCAGTGTCATAGTGGTTACAACTAATTGTTGTTACGGGGATGAATTATGAAAGGACGAAGAGTTTTCAAGACAAAAGCGATGCATCTTTGAAGATATCTATTAAATTTATTTGCGGAATTTCATAGTGATTTAATATAAAAAGAAGAATATCATAAACGATAGTCAGACAACCTAAAGGCCTTTGCAAGAACACTTCTTCAGCTCTTTCAACGATGCTGATTGTTCATCAATGGTACTCTGCTGGTTTTGATTCATTGTCTTCAGCTCTGTTAGGGAATTCCTGGCGTCTGACAGATCGCGATGTTGGGTATTCAGCTGGTTGTTTATAGTGGTGAACAATGAGGAGACGTGTTGCGAGAGACGTGTTATCTGGTTCTCCATACTTCTTTGGCGGGACTGCAACTGTGACAACATGGCCGTCATTTTGTCAGTCGCTGTTGTTGGATTTGGTCGATGGGTGTCGCCATCATTGCAACTGGGATGAGAACACCCGTGTGTCTGACTGACAGACATCGCCTGAAAAGGGAACATCATAAATTTATGGCAAATTCTTGATGTCTAAATAATTTACCATTTAGTTACATAGTAATGTTATGTGCACACTCAGCAAGTTGACATTTATTCATAATTACAACTCATGACAGTCAAAAATAGTAGTGACTATTTAGTTAAAATATCCGTTCACGAGTGGTTATTAACTATGATCGTTGTTTCATTAAGTGTTCCATACTACGTTGGTCTGTTTGACTGACATTTAAATGTGTCATGATCTCGTACCAGATTAAAATTATAAAATTCCATCAATGTTTGCCTACGTTACACGTTTGCTAAAGGATGAGTCTGAGAAAACGAAATCTTAAATTCGTTACGTTTAGTATGACATTCCTTAAACTCATTAAAATGCATTCCGGATATAAAATCTGCTCATAATTTATTTTGTTGAAATATTAGAGGACAAATTTGTTAACAGCGTGGGAAGACAACTTCACAGTCTCCTTATTACAAGACAGTACTAGTGTAGCGTTCACATGACGTCCGATCAGAAGGTTGAGTGGAACTTCTAATCACCAGTCTGGAAAAAATGCACTTGTGAACGTTGATCTGGCGTCTGCGTTTCCTTCTTATCGCCTACCCACAATTTAGGTGGCAGATCTGCCGTACCGTGAGAAGGCTACATTAATGACGTGTTATATGTTATGCTGTGTTCGCCCAGGATGATCGCTCGTGATTAGCCAGAATATCAGCATATGTTAGTTATTAGTAAGTTAGCGTCTGGTTAACCTTTCCTTCGAATACAGATTACACATGTGAACGCTATGTAAAACACTCATAGTATCTTATTATGATGTTCTAACCATTTGTCTTCCCATTGGTTGTTAGGGAGATGTAAAATTTCTGGAAACGCGTACTGTTGAAAATTAATTCCGGTAAATATTTTGTTTAATTATGTAATTTTCGAATCGTAGCTCTTGCAGAAGTATTTTTTGTTTCGCTCTAAGATCAAATGGTATACAAAAATGTACCAACCCTCAAGCAACTGACTACATTTAGAAAATATATTTTTTAAGTTTTGCAAATAAATAGGACAAGACTGAATGACAATGGGCATTGGTGCACTATCTTCTGTTACGCAGGTATTCAAATGTTTCCAGCAAGCTTAAGATTTTTTTTATTTACGGAGGGTTATGTGAAACGACTTGACTATAAACTCACCAATAATATGGCTACCAAGCAGCAAATCTGAAATGGTGACATTGTCGGATGCGCTGTTGTACTGCGTGTGAAGATGGAGAGTTGAGACCGCTTGTAATAATGGATATGATAACGAAATTTGATAAATCTTGTGTGAGTAGACAGATGTCACCGGGTTTTCGTAGATGGAAAATAACTCAAACCGATTGGTGGATTAAATGGGAGAGTGCACCCACAGAAGAGGTATACGGATTGTGACTCAGAAGGGAGATTTTTCATGTCAAGTTTCCCACCAAAAGGTGCCTAAGGGAAGAAACTAGGTGTTTTAGTTTGGAGGGTGTCTGCTGCACATCTTTGAATTCTTTGAAACTTTGAGTGTCCAGATTAGACGAGGAAGTGCAAGCAGACGCGATTTCACTTTTCGGAAATTTTAGGCCTTATTTGTCAATACAACAGGCTTTACTTACATATGGTATCAAAGGTCCATCAGCAACTTTTTAGTCGATTTCGATAGCATTGAAACTAATAAAATAGTAACTCATCAAATCAGAACTTCTGAAGCCATTAGCAATTTACTAATCCGTCAACCAACCCGAGTGAAGCCTTGATACCTCGCTGTTCTCCCCCGTCCCTAGCTTTTCACTAACTTCTGATAACTGGGCGCCGTGGCCGAGAAGCCCTCAGTCCCAGCCTCAATACTAGAAATAACAATTTGGCTTTGGCTAGACAGAAACAGATAACAGAACCACAAGAATAGCGATTCAGCCGGTCGTACACACACAGTATTTATTTTGTGTCACTTGCTCACTACCGCCCCCAGACAAACGGGAAGCCCGGACCTCAAAAGTCGGTAGCCAATGTAACAAGCAACCGAGTTTTTAAAGAGTGTTTAAAGTTGCATGTTACCCCTGTTATCTGACAGCGTTGAAGTTTCAACTGTTGCTCTTTCGGAACACTACCAGACTAATCTGGTTTTCGATCAGTATTCAAATTAGCAAGCAACTCAGCGGGCGACAATTTTTATCCTCGAGAAAACCGTTTCCTTTTTGGAATGTTACCATTTTGAAAATCTTTTGGTCAATGAATTTAGCAGGTTTTCTAATTAAAAAGGAACAGCGAATCTTATGTCGATTTCTGTAAAAATGAACTTCGATAAAACTAGGAACCAGTTGGTTCCTAGGATAAACATAGCAGTTCAGCGGAAGTGGTGCTGACACCTGACCAACATCTGTAAATATCAACCAATCTGAGTAAACCAGCGTTGATCCCGAACTTTAATCTTCCGTTCAGATAGCTGCGAGCAAATTTTCAGTCCCAGCCTCGTTACATAACAATTTGCATTTGACTAGAGCAGGAGGTGTCAGAAATAAGTACCGGTAATAAAATCGATGCAACAGCAATTCAGTAGGTCAGGCACACAGGGTTTGGATCGTGCGACATGCTGAGAGCGCTACATTTCTCGCAGCGGCGTCTTCATCATTGCTTTAGTTCGTGTTTTGGAGCAAAACCTCTTGTTTGTTTTTTTAAGACATGGCGTTAGGGTTCATAGTTACGGACAATAAAACCATGGACCAATTGAAGTCCACGGATACCTGAAAGAATCACCGTCGCTAACTCACTTATTTATCTTAGTTCAACCTAATTAGCGCAACGTGTTTTTAATGGTGATTTTTATGAAAATCGAGTAAAAAGAGTCAACATACATTTCAGAGTTTAGCAATAAATGCCAAAAATCTATTTAACAAAAACTTTCGGTTTGCTCAGAAATTTCGGCCGATCCTAGTAAGCGTGTTGGCTACAAGGGACAGTCCATCTCGATGAAATGGCCTTATGGAAAAATCAGAACCAGAGATAGGGAAAATCTATCACAAACGGATAAATAGTCCACACGAAATCAATCTTTTTGGAACAAAAATTTGGAACACTTGCTTAAGGTCATGTAAGATTTTAGAAAAATGTCCAAATTTAGTTAGATTCAGAATATCATGCCTCAGAAGCGACTAGTCGGACTCATGTGAAACTTCCAGACACGATGCTTTATACACTGTTCTGCAAAACCCTAACAGGAATTGTTTTTTGAAATGCTATACTTTTGCACGAAAGGCCACCAAAATAGGCGCTCTATGGTTTTCATGAAAAAAGTTGCATAAAATGAAAATGCTTTCAAGTTACGTTTCTTTCTTGCTAAATTTTACAAAAAGACATGTCCACGTGACTCAAAAATGTCGATCAAATTTTATAAGCCTGTTAAGATATATAATATGTAAAAGTATATTATACTTACCTAGTTAAAGTCTACACAAAAACCGTTTTACGATACCGTCAATGAAGCGAAGCATCCGTCAAATGTTGCTGTTCATTCAGTGGAGTATCTCCAAGAATTCATGTTTAGACTATCCATTTAGAAGACACCTCCAGGTCAACTAAAAAATACAAATGGCTTTCATAGACGCCACCTTGAATGGAAATTTCACATGAAACGCGGCAACTGTGCATAATCATCATGTCAATAAAAACATTCCAACTGAAAGCCATCGTATCCATTGCATTCCGCAATATTAGAACAGATTTTAAAGAAAAATAAGTGGCCTCAAGACACAAAAAAGTACAGGTATTCATAATAGCAAGTAAATAACAAAAGCAGATCCTGATAATCGTCGGCATGGCGAAAACAGTATAGTTTCAGTGCCGGATCTATGGGGGTGCGGGGCAAGGGGGCCACTTACAACCGAGTCTTCCTCCACCACCCAACATGGGAGGCTGTTAAACATCACAAAACAGATAAAGATGTTGTTTACGTTCAGTATTTACACATATGCATGAAAAACAGAATGTTAACAACATGCGGGGCTTTCTACTTGGCCCAAAGCCAACATCGTCAATAGAGAAAGATATATTATCGAGATCTCCCGTCGAAACAAGGCCCATTTTAAAATAAATGGATATATTCAAAATGCAGGAAATAGTGATAGTTGATTCCACCGTCGCCAGGGGTCCAAACGTGTGACCCTTTAACATGACTGGGTGCATAATTTCACAAAACGAAGAAAACATTAATCGATTCCTTTATCAGGGCCTCTCGAAGAGGGGAGCTCTTAAATATAAAAAATGTTTCAAAATAGAAATGGAGCTGTAGCCAACAAAGCCGGCACTGAAAGTCAGCCATGGTTTTGCGACCCAAGCACGACAGATACTAGTTGGTACATTGACCATGATGGATTCAGCTTATGAAATGACTAGCCAGGTCAGGTCAGTTTATCTGAAGCAAATTACAATTAATTGTCATTTACTGTTTAGCTCCGAAATATACTTCCAGTC
The DNA here is from genome assembly GCA_002633005.1 of Phoronis australis. Lineage (NCBI taxonomy): Eukaryota > Metazoa > Phoronida > Phoronidae > Phoronis > Phoronis australis. The sequence goes on along the minus strand of NMRA01000723.1, from coordinate 31,920 downwards.
TAAGTACGGGAGTTAAGGCTAATTTTTAGAGATAAAAATGATCTAATCAATGTTGGTGTTGTAATGAATTGTATGTTGACGAAATTTTCAGCCGACCAGGCCAGCGATGAATCAGGTCATGTCAATAACGCCATCTTTTGACGTGACTTTACCAGACGCCGCGACGCCGACGTACTTTGTTGTATCCTGCACATAGAGGAAGATCAGCCCTACGCCCACAGAGATGAAAACCAGTCGTACACATAAAGTCATGTTTTTTAAACCGGACCCAACTTCAATCAAATATTATTTCAAATCGCCATTTGCTTCATTTGATCTAGCATTGTTTCTATGCTGTCCTAGAAAATTTTCATGGACGATATCTTAAAACAAATCGTGTGGAGTGTGATTGTTTTAAAATGCTCTCCATTAATACACGTCACCGATTATTTGTCTTCTCGCGTTTGGCAAAACACGAAATGGTAATTTTATCGTTTCTGACACCTGAAAAGCCATGTTTTGGAGATAAAGGTTGCTTTTAAACTAATAATGCATCGCAGGTTTAAAGAGAAAACGTCACTGAAAAATGTTTTCATTAAAATTCATATTTAATTAAGAGCGCTGAAAATTGTTACAACTTTAATATGTTGAAGTATTGTTGTGTAGCGAAATAAAAGTAAACTGTAGCCATATTTAATGTGAAACAACATGTGCACTTGAGGGTCACTGTAGGTGAACACAGGGTGCTCTCAAGTAGAATTGCATATGTAGCCCTGTTCGTGAGAGTATTTTTCGCGGATTATTTTGCAGAGTTCACCAGGAATCTTGAAACAATATGACATGAAAACGAAAATGAGAAATTGTTAGTTATGTTGGTTTGAGCAGAACTTCCAGAAAAAAATCTGCAATAAGACTGGCATGAACATGCATTATGTAAATATCGAGTCGATTTTGTCATATTTTTTCTTATTACTTCTGTAAATATTACCACTGTTATATCGAACAATTATTAACTTTCGTTTATTGTTGCATTTTGGAGTCTGGAAGTCATGATACTGACCGGGTGTGAAAATCATTGTTTTATCCCATACGCGTTGAATCTGTCGCGGGAAATACGACCATGTAATAAAGTTTTCCGTATTCATCTCCCGCACTATTTCAACAGTTACCTCTGACAGGGAAAGCTCAAAAGGTAGGTCAATGTCGACTCGACGTCTTCAGCCAGTTCGATCATCAAACTTTCCGAATATAGTTTAAAGTAATACAGTTGCAGCAGTGTAACTAGCACTCGACATGCAACCAGGCCCTAAACGTAAAATCTGGAACAAAACTCTTAATTATATGACACTTACGTCTCAGTTTTCAATTGCTGAATACTATATCGTCTGCAACTCAGGCGCCGATTCCAGGAGGTGTTACAAGTTCACTGCACAGTTGCCATTGTTTTCATTTGTCTTACCTCTTTTCAAGAAATAAATCGTTACTTTTAAAACTGTTTCTTTTACAAGAGAAAACTTGCAACCTAACGCGCAAGTGCATACATATAGGATGTGATCAGCCTTGTGAGGGTGAAGTATTTAAAAAATCTGCCGAAACAATGTAAGATACTTAGGAATTCGGAGAGTATGGGATAAATACAAAACGTACCGAGAGTGGCGTACATGAAGTAATATCCCACGAGACATTATTCCGCGTATCGACCGAATTATTACACGGTTGCATCAAAGAGTGTAGTACAATAGGAGAGTTCACTTGTGAGTTCGCTACTACTGGCGCCACCAAGTGGTGAATAAGCAACGATCAAGTAGAAAGCGCGAGAACAATGAGGAAGGGCGCATTTTACAATGCGATAAATTACACTAATTCATCCACGAAAACCCCAGATGTGTCATTTTTTACGTTTCCTAAGGATCCAGAAAGATAAGAATTATTCTACACTGCATGGTTGCATGCGCTAAATAATTCGAAGACGTGGGCTATGTTTGGGTTTTCGATCTTATGCCAATCGTTCGCGATCGGTCAGTCATCTACTAGTTTTTAAATGAAAACATTGTTAAGATAAATTAACAAAACTTCCACATTCTAGGAATCATGCTCATTAGATACGAAGTTATCCCATTTCCGTGTGACGTTATCATGTATATTACTTGTATTAGGCCTATACATTATAACGTCGAACGGAAAATGACGTACTCGGAATGGGCAATGGAACAGTCGATTATATTTTGGGAAAATGCTATGTTTTGATGTCATACAATGGTCGTTTTCAACACAACACAATCGACAGTAGGCGATCGTAAGCTGCGTGTCAACACGCTCAGCGTGCACGTGCTGTAGGGGCGCTAATAACGTACTGAAAGGCAATGAACATTTTGCCTTGAAAACACACCTTTTGTGCAATAAGCGTGATGGAGGTAACTGCGACGCCTTGATGGAGGTTCGCATTCACCAATTCGTTTATATTTCGCGGTTACTTAAAAACAAACATGACATAAAACGGCAAATGGTAAAAACGTTGAGATAGATGACGTGTTCTTGGCTCTGTGGCAAAGTGGTGGCTTACAAACAGCAAAGTCCGGCGATCAAGTAACAAAGAGATCTCCATTTCTTCACAGAAACGTTTATAGAAAAATTACTGCTAGTGGTCATTATCAAAATTCTTACAGAGAGTTATTATATAATTTTGACAGATTTAGCACATTACAGTCTAAATGTAACTAATAGGAATTTTCTCAAGAACTAGCAGTTATATGTTTATTTTCAGACACTGCACTTCTTCTCAAGTGAAATTTAATTATGCTTCAGACACAGTGTTGTGCAGTATAAGTCGCTTTTCATGGACCATTAAAATAGCTCCCCCGAAGCAAGAATGAAAACCACTAAACTATCTTTCACACAGTCGAATTCTGGATGCAAGCAAAACTTATCACTCCTATTGATCGTCTTCGTATGTAACTTTTGAAAGACTATCTTTACTCTTCGTAAACAACTTTATGCAAAATCATTTGGTTCTGTCGGAACACCTGGCTATACACTCCGAATAGACGTATGCGAAAGTCTCGTACGAGGATTCTGAGTATGCACGAAGGGTAGATAACACCCTTACCACACACTGCATAAGCTCTTACCATGTAAAAAACCTTTACCACGAAATCTGTTCACAAAAGACAATCAGGCACTTTTTTCATACATAAGTTTTTATCAGTGCAAGCGTCCGTAAAAACAACACGTAGGAATTTAGTCGCATACTTCGGTCATTTGGACTATATTTTGTCCGTGGTATGAGGTGAGGGTGTATGCCCGTGGTAAGTATTGATTCCACTCCCTGTGTAGATACGTGACATTGTCAGTGTTTCTGTCTCTTACGTCCCTTCCACCCTGTACCTGAAATTAAAAGGAAATGATGTTTTGACGGCATTCAGTATCTGTTCGTGAATCCCGAGGAAACGCCCAGTGCTCTAGCTGTAACGATGCTAATCGTTCTTTTTCTAGTATCGGTGGTCACATTGGTGAAGTGCCAAACAGGTAAACAAATATATAAAAAGAGGGTTAAATTTCTCATGTTTTGAACGTATTTCTGAAACTCAAAAGAACAGTCCAGTTAAGGTTATTGCCATTGTCTTACATATTCGATTAAAAACGTAATTATTTGTGCACTGAAAACTATCTCCCAGCCAATGCAATGGAAGTATTAGCTGTTTGAAAAAACAGACTGAGTTTTAATCTAATACGTTTTCACAAATTAAACATTTTACACTGACATGTACTATTCTCTTCTCACTGCAGACCGACCGTGTATGGACACGGCGCCCGTTGACTGCAGTCTTTACGATGATGTCTGCAACTCTCAAGGCTACAAAACTTGGGCACAGATAAACTGCCGGAAGCACTGCGGCTGGTGTAATGTGACAGGTGAGAGAAAGCAGGTTGTCTGATAATAAATCTTGGAGACGAGTGTCATTCATTTGAACCGTTTATGAAATATATTAATGATATGCGGTATTGTCTAAAGTGTTTCATTGATAGAAAAGGACCTTTCACGTTTTTTTTTTAAATGTGGCAGTTGTATTAATTGTTTTCATCCGAATAATTTACAAACTAGCTGCATGGCAATGTGCGTCTTGAGGTATTCTAGACTACATATCTAAATTGAAAAGTTCACAAACTGGCATTTTTGAAATACTCAAACGGCTTCCCTTCCATCCGGGCGAAGTTTCCCTATGTCAAAATAATCCCACAATGTCCGATTGCTTTTATGTGCACGACCATTTACAAATGGAATTATTGATTTAATTTAGGACCCACAACCACCACGACTCAGGCAACAACAACTACCATTCCTTTTGAACGTGAGTATAAAGTCTAGCATATAGCAACAATTTACAGTAGCGTTTTCACAGAATAACGTGCCAGGCGAAAATTACCCTAAATGCACGCTCCAAATCCTCGTAAGCGATTTTAAAAAAGCTTTGATGACTGAGACATTTTAAACATGATCACAAAGACTCCATGCTCTCACACATGAGAATATGTATAAAGTTGTCCGGAGGTGACAAAACTTTAGAAGGCAAAGATCAAGTTAGTCCATGTGAGTATACCTAGTTCTTGAGATTTTATCTTCCTTATGACTAGGTATGGTTATTATAGTTATTTGTGATCATCGTTATTTTTCAATATCAGCACTATATCTATAGTTTTATTTAGTCTCTTGCATCCATTCATAAATAAGACCAAGCTCAGAAAAGCGAGAGACACTTTCGTGACTGAATGCTCGATTGACTGCCAGCAGTTTGGATCCGAGCGTGCCTTCCGTAGACGCGAGAATCTCGTGAAAACGCAAGCGCGTGATCTCACTAAGCTCCCTTCGTGAGATTCTTGCATCTACGGAACTCCAACGGATTTTTGTACGGTTCTTCTCTTGTTTCCTCTTACGCATGCCGAAAAGGATGAATTATGGGAAACATTTTTTCCCGGCCACCACAAAGGGCGCGTGCCGCAATGCTATGCACTCACGAGACACTTGTGGTGAGAATGTTGATTTGGAACAAAAACCTTGAATTTCCTTCTGTAATTCAACATTCCAGCTTCACCAAACAATCACTTCAGTGGTGGCCATTTTGCTAGTGTTCGCTAATAAAGTTATCCGTGAAACACTCACCTCTCACTTAAATGATCTTGCGCGAGCTTCCCAAACTCTCAAGAAATTTGGTTTACGGAACACATTCATGGTGACTGGAAATTTCGTCTGCTGAAGACAATTTCCCTCATCCATTACGACCCCTATGGATAACCTTAAAAGGCTACTGAGTCCGTATTTTCGTCGTTGTTCTTGTTGCCTGTGCGTATTTCAGTAACTTATTGGCATTGATTAAGCACCATTCTTCAACGCCTTCCTTTCCCAGAATGTGTCGATAAAGTCAGCTGCAGCTCGTATGGCGAATACGTGTGTACCAGTGAATCTTACAAACCGTGGGCAACTACCAATTGTCCCAATTACTGCAACTTCTGTGTTGGTAAGTGCTTCTCCCTTTTTTCTGTTAGCTCTGTAGCTTAAGTGCGCAATTTAGCGCATCATGTCGACTATTGTATTGTTAAACCATAGGAACTCAATAATGTAACTCTATGGTGCATGGTTGGACATTACACGTTCACGAAGTGTGTAAGAACTTTATAGCCGTGCAAATTATTATTCTCCAGGAATAATCACGATTCTGTGAATTGCAGTAAATTTTGAAAACTTTATTATAACGTTTGAAATAAAGAGCAAAATTGAGATTTTTACACGTGTTTCGAGAAAATGCCAAATGTATATACTCCTAAGATAGCTTATGCTGGTGAGCTTGCCATCATACTATGATTTAATCTGAAACTGAAACACGAAATATTTAGGCCCCACTACCCCAGCGCCCCCATGCGAAGACAAGATTGACAACTGCAATTCGTTTGACGCCTCCGTATGCACCAGTGACGCCTACAGCGGATGGGCTCAGGACAACTGCAGGCGCTGGTGTGGATTTTGCGTTTACACAGGTAATGCGATTGCAATATGAGTTAGATCAGGGCTAAGTTCCGTAAATGCAAGAATCTTGCGAGCAAAGCTAGTGTCATCACATGCTTAGGTTAGTTACTTCAAAAAGTCTTTGGATTGGCGTAACCAGCTGATAACGGGATAGAATTAGTTTTTCTACAAAAAGTGGACTGCAGTTCGTCATGGTGCTCAATGTTGTGCTCAAAGCTCGAAGTTTTAGAAGGGGAATTTATTTAGTCACTAAAATCCTTCAAAAAAGGAAATTTAAGCCCTTCCCTTGGTGCACTTATCTTCATTTATATTCGACCACGTTCTCGAATCTGTTGTTATCACCATACTTAGAACAAGTTGATAAGTGACGGTGGCACTGGGAATATCTTCACATTTTATCAAAATGACGTGAGTTACTGGCTATCTTACATGTGGCATACTTAGATTAAAAACAAAAAATATAGACGCTGACGTAGTATCGAGTTAGCAAAAAAGTCTCAGTGTTTCATTTTTAAAGCATTTTAACACCATTTAAGTTGAAAATACTTTAAATGTATGTTTTGATGGCAACAAAGAAACATTAAAAACATTCGAATGATACGAAGAAAAAGTTTAAAGACACACGTCCCAAATAGCATTTTTGCAATCGTTGTTGGATGATATAACATTTTGAAGTTAATAGCTTTGACCGGTGCAACAAAACAATAAACTCAGTTGTGTTTTTGTGATTCTATTGCAAATCAACGTTGTTTGCTACACATTCGCTGAAATCAAGGCCTGTGACTACTAGTTCAATACGAGTGAGATTTAACTCATTCGGCTGTTCTCAGAAATACACTTTTCTCAACGATAATGTAACTTTTACACTTGAACTGATATCATCAGCAACATTTTTGCGTATATGAGATCAGCACCAAGACGATTTCGAGCCTACAAACCCAGCGGCCGCACTTGAACACTTCGTTAATAGAGCTAAAAGCCAGTGTCACATTTATCCAAGCAATTTAAGGTTATGTAGGACCATATCGACAAGTCTGCGCATTTAGTTTAATATCTAGAGAACTATATAAATTAGCTATGTAAAAGTATGTATGCATATTTTCTGAATGTAGAAAGCCCGAAAATTTTGTTTTTCATTTTGACACCATTATACCATTAATTGAGCCACGTGACCAATTCTTTCAGAAAAAAATAGCAAAAATTAATTTTATTTGATAAAAATATCTAAAGACGAAATATCAAAATCGCCGTTACAGTTATTTAAAATATCATTTTTATACGACAATAGTAGCCTCGAATGGCAGATACAACCGTGTAATAACCCATAAAGTTATCTCACAAGTGAGATAACACTTTGGCGGGAAACTGAGGCCGGATTCAAACCCGGGCCTCAAGAGTTGCGAGTCGCCGACTTTATCACTACACCACTCAGCGTCTGACGTCATCAAACGTGAAAATAGAATACTTAAAGTCCTGGTCTTAAAATGCCCATGTGGTTCCAGTATCCGAAAATACTTACTAAATAAAATATTATTTTCGACACCCTTTCTTTATATTCTTTTCGCCGTTCTTGCCATGAGCGATTTTTTAACAGTATTTGACCCTTCTCTGTGAGCGTATAATTACCGGCTGTCATCGGTTATTTTCGTACCCACATTTCCGGCTCATCAGTTCAGGAACTTGTCCTGAACGCCGCCATTTTTTCCTTGTAACTGAATGTGCTATCACTTGCTCGAAAAGTCTTCATTATTTCGTTTTATTAGTAATATCTCGTGATTCGTTTGCATATGTAGTGTATTTACAGTTTGTAGTTAGTGATCGTTGAACTTTTTGGAATGTTACGCGTACTTATTATGTTAATATAGCATTGCTGTTTAGTTCCTTACGTAGGTCGTACCTAGGAACCATGTGAGTCGAACCAATTTTTTTCGTTTTGATTTTTTTTCTCGTTTTGAAAAAGTACTTTGCTATAAGGTAGTGCATTCTACTCAGTAAAAGTCGAAAAAGTATCAAAATTGGGGCAAGCAGTGTAAAGTTATAGTGGCGAAGTTTGGGTCACGACTTTGGATCGCGCGTCGGCCATATTGGAGGACAGCGGGATAAGTTACGAGTTTAGAACTTCGTGTAAATTGTTTTCGCCTACAATTTAAGGTGAAATTTAGTGAGACATATCTTTACTTACTATTCTACACGATTCAACAGTGTTCACCAAATTTCAGCCTCGCAGTTGTTACTCATTAGGTGATAAATCTGCTCACAATTCCCGTTGAGCTGACAACATGGCGACTTTTGCTGAACTGGAAGGCATGTTCAACCTGTTACTTTGTAATTTGTGAAGATTTAACGTTGATACATTTTGACAAACGTTGCTACAAAAAAGGAACTTTGTTCAATTTTCGTGTTTTTGGTGCAAAAATATAAGATGTATTCTAATTATTTTACTGTGAATGTCCCCTTCAGGTGATCTTACACTAAGCCAGAAAAATAGTTGAAATAATTTTGAAATGGTTTTTTATTTGACTATCAACTGCTGTTCAAGGCTTGATTAGGTGTCACAAAATGATTCATATTTTTCTAGATTTTAACTCTCAATTGCTTTCACGTCATGTTTTAATTCAGGTTATCAAGTCAACAATATGAAAAATCTTAATTTGAGAAATAAGCTATGTTGGATTGTGAAGCTTCAAGCTTCCAATTCTTGTTCCTTGCAACTTCATATTTGTTTTAATCATGCTTGTCAAATTCTGTTGTAAGGAAACACTATTCGGTCACCGTGGTTATAGTTACATGTATGTCCACTTTCATATCATCGAAACTGTTGCTGTTGAATAGTGTTTGTAATGCTAAATGTTGTAAAGTATTGTACATTTTAAGTTACTTATTATGTTAAAAGGTTGAATCATTTTGGCTTAATGAATAAAAAATGATAACATTTTGTATTGGACTTGTCATACTTATGTGCTCGAACGAGCCCCTTATTTGGAGAAATGGAAAAAGGTCTGCCTCAGTCAGAGAAGCATGAGCTCCGAAAAAAGTATAAAACGAGACAATATTCCACTTGAAGACAGGAAGTACCAAAACTTAGCGTCTGCAGTTCATAGCTCTGAACATATCCAGTAACTCTTATAGTAAGAGATAGACATTCCCAAAAATTCCAGCCCCCATTTTTTAGTCTTCAGTTGGTGCGCTCATACAAAGTATGGGAAAATCTCTGTTGAAAGCCAACAACTTTGCACAGTTCGCCAGAAGTACCCAAGTTCTAAATAAGCCTCGTTTGAGCGAGCGCTGTGTCCAGCGACCAGGTAGGCCTAAGGGTAGCCTTGACGCAAAGCTGTATAGGCCTACGAACAAGCTGTAATTAGTCTTCATACTGGTAGCTGGCACTGAGGCTAATGAGCTAAGGGCTGCCGCGGCAGTGTGACACGGGACTAACCAGCTCGTAATTTTATGCAAGTGTCTGGAACTACCTTTGAATGTATACTGCATTTATAATTTGAACATTTTACTTCTACAAAACAGCTTTCAACCGCATGCCTTTACCGTTCGCCAGTGTCTGGTCTCGATCCGCACCGGGTCCGATAGGCTGCGATCCCGAGTCCGGCAAAATACTAATTCTGTCAAAATTCATTCGCCACATCTCTTCAGCAAATTCGATAAAATTGTCCGTATTTTGATTTCATTAAAATGAAGGCGCGCTGTCGATTATTTTATCCTCATTTGCCAGCCGGTAACAGGCACTCGTCCATTCACATGGACGGCGTTTTCTTGGTTCCTGAATGAATTGTACTTCCGGGTTCGTGGTAAGTTCAAAATGGCGGTGGTTCTTCGGGTGCGAATCATGATTGGCGCGTTCCTTAACTTTTTTCGAGTACGGATCTTGTATTAGTTATGGGGTAAGTACTTCGTGGATCCTTATAACATCCTCTAACCATGTAATAAGGGTTAACAACGTGTGAGACCAGGACTTTAAATGAGCACGCGCAATAATCGCATGTTCAGCAAAGTGCATTGCACCGACATTTACACGCTATGAAAAATAGGACGCATAATTTCCATAAAAACGATATTTTAATTCAGTGAAATTTTTCTCTCGTGTTCTCTCACTTGTAAATCACGGATCTCCAATTTGAATGCGGGTATCGTGTCGTCGGGATCCTTTGACTTGAGCAGTTACTAAAGGTAACCTACTTTAGCAGACGATATTTTCCCGGTCCAAGCTTAGCGTGATAAAATGTGTAGTAAGCTATAATAGTTGTTAAACTTTAATTTATAGATTCACTTTATTTCTATTTTTTATTTTTCAATTGGTTTTGAGTAAAAGCATTATTTGACAAAAATAGCTCGGCTTTTCCTAAAAGGTCATGACCTCCGACCCCGGGCCTCTGACGTAGGAAGTAGTTACAAAGCCGAGGCAAGTCGAGAAAAGTAGATCGATTCATTGCAATGTTTTTCGTCCAGTATGTGGTATAAATAGATTATTAGATGTTCTCAGTCGTTATCCCCCTTATCTAGAGCCCTCGTGGATTTTGTAGAATTATCACCCTCGGGGCTAACGCCCCTCGGGCGATAATTCTCCAAAATCCACTCGGACTCTAGATAACGGGGGATAACGACTTCGCCATGTAATAATCTATATAAATTCACTTAAAGCAATATTTGATTTTTTCATAATGGTCATAAAAGCTCCATTTTTACAGCACTTTGCGGAAAAGTGAAACACATTTTAAAACAATTTCTAATAACGTCTTGCAGAACAATGCAGCACGGTATGTGAAAGTACGGTATGTGAAAGCATGGTATGCGAAAGATTCACATAATCCGATAAGCCATTTTTGTAGTTTACAAATTTAAACATTTTAAGGTCCTACATAGTAATCTTTTGTCAATTGAAAACGCTATGAAGCGTTTTTAACTGATGCTGCCATCGGTTCTGTTTTTGGTTAGTTTTACAGAATGCTTGGAAGCCGACGTAGGAAATCTGCTTTTTCTAACAAAATCATAAAAACACAACGCTGATGACTTTACTTCAAGAAGTCTGAACCACTCAACAATGACCTCGAAAATGTGTTTTAGGCCTTAAAACCGATAATGCTCACTCAAAATGTTAATCTGTTTCACGCCGTTTTAGGTCCGACGGAACCTCCAACTACACCAACCCCACCACCGACTACGACCACCATCCCGCCTGAACGTAAGTAGACAGACGAGTTCATTTCATTTTCCATAATAAATATCACAATGATCCAGACAATAATAATCACAGCTAAAAACTGTCACAAGGATATGTTATGAATCAATCTAAAACAACGAAACAGCGCCGGATGTGGCGAGATCTTTAGTTCCTGGGAATTCATTAAGTAGATGCTCTGGTCTGTCCAGAAGTTAATTAACATTTTTCAAACCACAGAACTCTGGCTCTGGGATGCAAACTTCCATCTCGCGCTGCTGAGGTTGCACCGCGCACGAGTGACATGTGTTTGGATTCCTTTGTTGGTTATTGCTATGGAAGTTACTGTAACTAGAATTTTGCAGTTCCGTAATTCTTCACCCAAATTGTGGTCATATCATTAGGAAGCCCTTCATCAATTTTTGATGGTGCATGATTACAGCAGAAGCAAAGGATAAATAATTTAATTCCTTAATAATCATCAGTGGATCCTTCACAGTTGTTGTGGAGAATTTAGTCAGACATTCACCCAAAATTATACATCTTTATGTATTAATTCGACCTTTGCTGCAGATTGATACAGTTACTCAACAAAAATACAGGATGCAGTGACATTTACAAAAATGTGATAAACTAATTACTCCAGCTACCTATCTGAAATTTGCAGGTATAGACTGTCTGATAGATAAAAACGAGCAAAGTAACATTATTGTGTAGTTTTCAAATGTCCTGCGAATAGATCATTACGTAGGTTACAGTGTAGGACTTTCCACTGTAGTTTGTAAATAAACTTATTTCTTCAGAAAGTAAAAATTAGTGAGCTTGATACATGCAGTGTGTGTTAACCTAAACAAGAGACATTGGAGCTCATTTTTACAATTGTTATGTTACTGAAGATAGTGGACTATGGAAAATAACAATATTGATGACAAGAGACAAATAAACACTTGTTTCATAGTTGACAATATTCGAGAATGAAAGAGCGGGACAACTGAATTGAAAAACGACCCTTCCGGACAAAAAAACGGAAATCTGTGTCTAAGCCAAAACGCAAAGGTTCGCCGCAACACACAAAAACATCCCAACAGCATTTTTTGTCGAATGGGATACGTAACACCCAAAACCGCCTGACGAGGCTTTTGGTTTTTAAGTTGAAAGGGTAATTGCGGGGTGCCTCAAAAACCCATGAAACGTCCCGTTTTTTTTTAGTCGAACGAGAAAATAGTGCTATGTCGAGGGGGAAATTACAGTGGTATATATGATGGCATCGCAGTGTCACCGTGTCAAAAAGCGGGATGTTTTGAGGGTGTGGCGGGATGACGAGTAAACAATTAAAAAGTTGCATAAGACAGCCAAGAGTGAGATAATTGACAGGTGCAATGTAGGCTGCCAGCAACACAAAGTATTGGAATGGATTTTTTACAGGGTAAACTTTTCATTTTTTAAATTTGTCACTGGTATAGGTAAATACTACACTGTAATAACATTCAACAAAAATGTACCTGGGTAACAGGAAAACAGTGCACAGAAACAATTGAAAACAGCAATAATTTATGCAAACACGCACAGACTCACGTGTACACGCACACGCACTTAGCTATTCAAATGCGAGTAGTTTTTCTAAAGTCAAGTAAACACACATGTTAGAAGGGCCTAAACTTTTCATTTAGAATTGCAGAGCAAACACTCGGAAACCAAATGTCACTTCGTTTCACAAAATACAGCAACATGATTTTAGTATCCAAAATAACTTAGCATATAGACTGATAGGTTTATTATTTGGAAAACATCCTGATTGCATTATCTAACAGGAATTTTATTATTTTGTCATGTCTGTTGCCTTTCAACTCTGGCGATATTCTCATCATATGACTTGGGCTCGTTCCGTAGACGCAAGACACTCACGAGTAAAGCTGGTGAAATCACGTGTCTCGCTTGTAAACTTGGATATATCAAAGAAGAAACTTCTTGTCTTAGATAGGGCATATGGACTTATTTTATTTCGCAACCCCAAAAAACATAACGTAATCGTCATCAAGCGAAATGCAGAGGGTCATTTTGATTGAAATTGGCGAGGTTTCTAGGTCACCATTGCGCATTCTAAAACAGCTCAAAACGAAGTCAGTGATCCCCTACTTTGTTCATGTCATGGAAAACACGAGAGACATCAAAATAAAACAAAAACGAAAAAGGTTACGATGTAACTTTTTGTGTAGGTACCAAAACGATAAAATCTAAGATATTCAAACTCGAGAAAAAATGTTCTTTTACGCCGACGCAAGAAGAGCAGTAAACCGGAAAATGTATTTACATCTTTAAAACATAAAACAGACAATGAAATTAATTCCTTTTCAAGGGGATTTTAAATATAAATTTAATTGATGGTGACTTTTCAGCAAGTCGTGTAAATTCACATTTTTGCCAGAGGCGACTGCATCGGAAAAACTTAATTCGGTGAACCCCAATTATTTTGCAGATTTCCAGTAAATTGACACCATAATGCTAAATATGAAAAGTTTAAAAAATCAAAAATAACTTAAAACGTTCAACCCCCTTAATACCACGTTCAATCGTTTCAGTGTGCTTTGACAAGATTTCCAATTGCAAGTCTTATGGCGATTATAGCTGCCGGGGAGATTATGAGCCCTGGGGAAGAAAGAATTGCCCGCATTTCTGTGGATTTTGTAAAGGTGCGTATGTATCAAAGTCGTTAATTCAAGTATCGGATTAAGATTAACCTGAATTACGTCTGGTCGTCAAAATTTTCGATTTTTCGGCCCTCCCTCACGTGGGAACACTATCTAGTCGCCGACCTATTTGCCAAACGTAGTTTACAAGGCGGGTCTCCTATGGCTACGTCAGTGACCGGACTCCTGGTTTGTGTGCTGCCTTAAAGTTGTAGCTCAGTTGGTAGCTACTACAAACTCACATTCCGCCAAAACAACTTCTCATTTAAACCAATTGGTCTTAATTGTTCCTTAGTCAAAATATAGTTGCGACTTTTGACAGTCCTGTACTGCGTGATACCCGTTCTAAAAGTTGTCGCTTGGAACGGCGTGTCATTTTATTTGACGATCAAGGTCTTAACAATTATCAAATTGGCAGCACTTTTCATCACAGTATAGACCATGTAGCCAGTATTACAGTAGTAAGTGTTCAAGTTTGTTTCTTCTACACAAAACAAGTTTATCGACTGATTAAGGTTCTTGTTTAGCCCCAGAAATTTGTTCAAATTTGGTTTAATTTGGAATATCACATGACTTGTAAGATATGGCTGATCAGATCCAACTGAGACTTTCATATACTGTGTCTTATGCATTGCGTTTTGAGACTGTAATACAAATTGTTTTTAAAATGTTCCACTTTTGCATGAGCGGATATCAATTATCAGTTTTTAGGATTTTCATGAAACAAATCCGAAGTTGCATCAAGTGAAAACGGGTAATGTTTTAGAATGCTGTAACGGTGTTTTGCTGGATATCATCCTGAACATTTACTTTAAATTAAATGTGATCATGTTATTGAAAAAATTGTTTTGTAACTTTAAAAGACAAAATTACAAACACATGCAGGTTGTTCCGTTGTCTGAAACTTTTATGAAATGGTCATAAATGTGGCTTCTTCTTTCTTACCTTACAGGCCTTCCCGAACCTCCAAAGCTATGTCAAGACAAATTGGATAACTGTGACGCGTACGACGATAGCGTCTGCACTAACAAGGACTACACCTCATGGGCTGAGGCAAACTGTAGGAAACGCTGCAAGTTTTGCAAAGGTAATGCTGTGTGCAACACACATTTAGNGAGGGAGGGAGGGAGGGAGCTTTTCATAAAACAAGTGTTGTAATTTATCCTGTTCTTTTGCGCAGATAGGATAATTGGGCTCTCGTCTTAATCCTGAAAAGTTTCAATCTGCTCGAAGCTTTCCTCTGGCAGGCGAACCGATTGAAGCGATTAGTTTCTGTCTTGTAGCGGGTTTTTTCACAAATGGTGTTGTAGCTCTTGTGGTCATCTTTCGTCTGTGCCACCTGCAGATTTCCGTTTTAAGGCAAGTCACGTGACTTTCAAACTAGAGAACGATTCGTTGCCTCGTAGTTCACACATTCTCTCAGATAAAGTTCACCTCCGAAGGGAATGAGGCTACGAAAATGCTCGTGTTCGAGATGGTAAAATAGAGATCTTCTAGACTAGGTTATAGAAGATCTCTGGTACCTAGTGCTTTAAAATACGCCATCTTTTGTTATTTTTCAGGGGATTCTCAAAACACCACGCCCTTATCAACGGTAACAGAGTCTAATAAAGGTAAGCAACAAGTCCGAATGCGATTGAAGGATTTTGTCGTTATTTGATCGACGCCAGTTAGCCATGATATTGTAGAGCAATAGTACAGTTCCAACGTTGTATTGGTCGAATGTTAAAAATAAGTTGCTGCATACATGGCAGTTTGGGGTCACAATTTTAACACATAGACCAAGCCTACTTGTTGCGTATGTGTCAGAAAGATCTTTTCCGTGTTATGGTGTGTTTGCCAGTTCAGTTCTCAAAATCTGTTTAATTAAACTTAACGTGGTCACAGTTGATTTTGTTACAGTGTGCGAATACAAGGGAAAGATATACAAACACGGTGCGGTTTGGAACGATGGGTGCTCGTTGGTTTGCAAGTGCATTGACTCCAGGATTAACCATCATTTATGCAAAGAGAGGTAAAGTGTTATACTAAGAGACAATTAGCCTCGCATCCACCCTCTATTAGAGTCTGAAGAATCTGGTCTGGTCAATAGACAAGTATTTAAATCAGGACAACATAAAAATTATGCGTTTACAATTTTAACTGGCGAAACTTAAAGCAGACGATAAACGTGACAGGGTTGTCATCATCACAGTTTCAATGTCATTCGAGTACAACACTTTGTTTTGGTCCACAGGACAGTCATTTTATATTTCTGTATCATAAAGGTTACCCAAAAAGGAACAAAGCGCAATTCAAGACACTGAGGACGAATAGAATAAATATTTGTCTCAGAAAAATTACAAAAATGGGAGAAATAAAGTATAATTTGAAATGTTGATAAACGCGTTAAAATCGGATTGCAGCTTAGTGTGGCAAAAGTGTGAGCGCATGGCCTCCTTTTCTCTAAGGTTGGCAGCGAGACTAAGTACCACGAATGTGCTAAACAGCTACTACATCTTAAAGACAGCTTGTTTTCAATTATCATTGCCTCGAAGATCCTGATTAAACTCATTGATGTTTTGTCTGTTTGTGCTGTGATTTTGTATCGAAATTGCAACTCAAAACAGGGCCAGTCCTCACCTTCATGTTGAGCGCTAATTAAACATTAATTAGGGCCCCATCAATACAAACTCCGTTCATCAATTAGTAGTGGGAGACCCCCTGTCCCCGAGAGGTCCTAAGCAGTCTCCAAGCTTATTTCACCCAGTGGATGGGCTGGCCCTGGCCTGGGGCCGTTGCTGTATTCGTGTGGCCACATGTAGTGAGGATGCAAGAGCTCGTGGACGTGGTTACCATAAAAGAAAAGATAATATTAGGCAGAAGTAAAGCATTTTTAACCTCGTGAATAGGTCTGTTTTGGTTTTACATGTCATACCTCAAATTGCAAGGGCATGGCCAAATTGTAAGCCTATTTACATTTCACTTTCAGTAAGGCTATCTTGGACATCTTTGAGAAGTCGGAGTGTAGCTGCTCTTCGCCCAGCTGTTTAGCTGGCTAACATCGAAGATCGACTTATGCCGTTTTTCTCATAAAATTGGTCTCAAAATTTGTTTACCTAAGGAAAACGTACAAACCCTCAGCAGCTTAAGAAAGGCATCGGAAAATTTGCCCATTTTATTGGGATTGGTTGACCATGAAATTCGAAAATGGCGCGCAGGCCGGTAAAGATACATTCAAAAATAGGCCAGTCACGTGACACAGCAGTGTTCATTTCCCGTTCGTAAGTCACAGATCAACCTTTGTTTTTTGCTGTTCGGATAACAAAGCAAAACGTTTTTTAAAGTGGCTGCTGAACCGGGCAAAATGCATCTTCAATATACCACAAGACCTTGTAACGCTCCAGAAATGCCACATTAAAATGTTGTGATTATATTTCACAGGTGTCCTAAATGGAACCTTGGCCCCGACTGCAAGTACATCAATGTTCCCGGACAATGTTGCCCCAAGGTGAGGTGCGGACAAAATTACATTGGGAAGTAGACTAATTTCTTTTATAACCACGACAATATACTGAGAACAGCAAATAAAATTATTGCAACAGGATGTCGAGTATTCCGTATTGTCTTACCGTGGACGGCACATAGCCGTGACACCGAAATTATAATCTCCCACGGGGATTCCTAATTTGTCACCGTTCTCCACAAACACTTGCCACAAACCGCAAAAAAACCCTATCGTTCCCAAAAAACTGAACCCTAATTGACACTGACACTGACGCGCCAATCCGTGACGTATAACGGGACTTCTTGTAATTGTATTAAAATTGTAAGTGACAAGAACTTGTGCGTAGTAAGAATTTTGTTACCAATTAATGTGCGTGGTAAACGTTTCACTGTTATCGGTATTGTTCCATTCCCGCAATAAGGGTTCGATTACCACCTCAAATGTTGTTAGCTGTTGTACTGACAACTATTACACACTGACCGAAAACAGTGCGCATAGTTTTCCTGCGTTTTGAATCTTGAATTACCTCAGCTTGATATCTGTGTAGACTGATGCAATCGAAAGTGCGCTTTACATTTGTGAGCGGGAAATCGTATTACCGTGGTATAACTGTTTAAAATCACTTGGGGGTTCGACAAGTTTGACAAAAAGACGTAAAATAGTCGACTGTTTTACGACATTGACTAAAATATAAAACTTTTGAATGGGATTTTTTATGTCAAACCAAAGATCATTTGACAATATACGAATGGCTTTTATTGGACTAGAGTGTTTGTGCGGTTAACAGAAGACCCCACGGTCGAATACCGGCAGAAATCTTTTCAGACTTATGTTCATTAAAGGAGCATGCCACCCAAAAAACAACCTAATTTGTATGAATTTAGATCGAGTTGTTCTACTCGATAACGGCACGTACGGATGCGTTACCTGACACCTGACGGCAGCCGGAGGTGTTGAAATTATCCAATGACGTCATCGGTTTCACACTCAGTCTTTTCAACAGTTCACAACACGGGCTACTGGTGTCAGCTTATCGCTTGAATTCATCGTTTAACACCAATAAATCATCAAACCTCGATGTAAAACCCTTAAAAATACACCGAGTTCTTATAAAAACGTGTTGTTTTATTTCGCTGTTACGGATTTATTTGGTACTAAGACACACCGGTAGTCTACAGAGTTTGGCAGGCAAGGCCCGTAGCAGGAGTTCGGGGTCTGTTCGGAGATAAATTTGAAGTATTTTTCCGTGAGATACAGAAAGGAGAACCTAGATTTGTGTTGCTTAGACTTGTGATTTTTTGCGTTCTAAACACACAAAACGCTTGTTCTCCTGGCCAGTGGCTCGGAGCCCGATCAGGCCAGTCACAGCCGGACTGACTCGTTATCCCGGCCAGCCAAATGACTGGCTCGGAAACCGATCAGGCCCGTCGCGGCCAGCGGGACTGAAGATATCACGAACATAAACCAGCCAAAGTTGGGAACTAAGCTTCCAGTCAAGGAACTACTATACTAGTGAGCCAAAGACTAATGTGCACGTAGCCACGAAACTGCAAATCTACTTACTCGATCGGGGGTCCGCGAATTCAGGTTCCGCTTTGGCAACAAAACCGTCAGGGTAGAAGTTGTACAATGACAATCATTATTTGAATAATGTAAATGTAAATAAAGAGTCCCCTAACACCTGGCCGTAGGATAGAAGTCGAGTTGTTTCACAACAGTTTCTGTCAGCAAACACTGAATTAGCATGAGCTCACACGACCTCGGAGTTGCAACGCCGCCATATTGGGAATGGGTCAGTATGTTGCATTGTGGTTAAGCCGGTAAACAAGTACGCCGGCAAGCTTGGGGGCGAACCGGCCACATGGAGGTTATACGTGTTGTGTGCCTGGCTGCTATAATACCAGTTAGCGAGATAAAAAATTTAGTTACTACCTGTTTCCCAAGGATCAAGAACTGCGCTAAACATGGGTCAGACACATTGGTAAAGCTGGTAGCAAAGGCCGACTTAGTGAATTCTTTCCGACTTCGTAGCATAAAGTATGCAGCGCTCATTTTGAGGGCGGCAAGAAAACGTATCTTGGAAACTGCCCAACAATATTTCCCTTGAAAGAAACAGTAACAAATACTCCACGGCGGATGGTAGTGAAAAAAAAAATTGTTTTCGCTTGACCAGAAGCAAGCCAACATGAGCAATTTTGAGGATAATGCCTCTACACAATTACCTGTTCTGGGTCAACTCACTTAACGTACGCACACTATATGCATTAACGCGCTAAGATAAAGCGTGCAGAATATTATTATTTGCTTTCTACAAAATTGTGGTGCATTGCTATCAAAATTCGTTGTCAAATTACGATAATTTTTCAGAAAATTGTGCTCATTGAAATCCCAGGGCGAAATCTCGCCGACAAATGCGTAGCTGCTGGTCTCGCAATCGTCGATGAGGCTTGAATTCTTGAATAAGAATACAGCTTCTACTCAACAAATTACCTGAAATCCTCCTCAAGTTTTCAAAATAGCGTCTCCAAGATTCTTAAGTCATGCGATGTGGCCATCAGGTGGCATGCAGACCACACTAAAAATGTTGGCGATCTGTATTTCCACGCCGGTTTTAGATTTACTTATTTCATACACACTCATGAGTTTAAGGGCGATTGTCCACTACTAAATCTGATTAAATTTCAGTGATCGACCATTTGTCCCGTTGACTTCGCGTATAAGAGTGTCAGCGAGCCGAGGTTAGCAATGTCCATGGTTCGAGTTCCAGTCAGATCAGAAATCTTTTCAGACTTATCTTCATTAGGTCACGTGATGTGGCCAACAAATGGGGTGCACACCAGGCTTAAAGATGTTTTCGAAAATATTGATTGCTTTGAAAAATAATGATTTTGCGTTGAGTTTTGAGTATTTTGGCATCTGATAATGACATGCGACATCAAATTTCACAATGTCGTCATGCTTAAAGGCGAAGGCAACCTTTTTTCATGTCACTTTTAGCAAAAACAAGGTCTGTTGATTATCCCAGACATATTTTTCACTTACTTACAGCTTTTCGTAATTTAATTAATTTCTCGTCCTCTACTCCGGAAGTGACGTTTTGGGAGGCAAGAATTTCGCGCCAATTTCTTTTCATACAGTCTGACTGTGAGAGCAGTCGAGTCAGTCATTGTTCTACCTCTGTTGTGATAAGTTCGGTCGTCGTTTGCTTTTGTTTACGAGTCAGTCAACATGCCACATTACCTTCGCCTTTAACAACCAAGTGTGGGATCTTAGGTGTAATTTAATTCAATTCAAACGGCAATTTTAAATTTATTAAAGACGGAACATCTTGTCTCAGATTGTGCCCATCAACGAAATCACAAACTCAACAACACAACATAATCGCCATCCAGTGAAATGAAACGGAGTCGTTGGGATTTGGAAACTTGCATGCTTTTGAGAAGGGGAAATTGTGCACTTTTGCGTGAAGCTGTTTTGAACTTAAACATCTCAAAGACGAAGTCGGTGACCCCCAATTTGTCTTATTCGTAGAAAATGCTATGGTGGTGGTTGACATGCCGGTTGTTGTAACTGTTACCGTTGTAACTAAATGAGTCATGTGGGCTTTCTGTCCTAGCTATGGTTACGGAAATTATAATTGTGTTTCACGTGGGTTTGGCCGGCTGGCGTTAAGTTATGGATGAGTAGTGAATAAAACAGTCGTATCCAAGACACTGGAAATCTTTCCTAATTTGTAACCGAAATTAAGCAACAACGGAACTCACTCCTACAATTGGTAGCAGAGCAAGATTTCAATTGCCAAACAGATTCTGGAAAAATAGTGAACGTTCGACGTTCTTGAGGAGGAACTTTGGTAAGAAAACGTCGCCATGGAAATAAGCACAGACCAAGTGACAAACATGGCCGAGGGGGGACTCAGAACGATCATAGATACTCTATAGTCTGTGGAACGATAAGTCTTAAATGTTAACCGCACGGACTTTTCTATGGTCTTCGGTGGCGACGAGGCGTCAATCTCGATCATTGAATTAATAGTTGGCGCCACAGGAAGGGCTTGAACACGTTGAGATTGACTGATAGTGACAGTTATTGGTATTATTTGTTTCGATAGTTTCTGTCCAAGCACCTTTAATCAGCCGCTCGTCATTACACTATACTACATGAATGGTGTATGGTCGGGATACCTATCGTCGTCAGGCTCCAATGGTCGTCCGCGGCCATCTTCTTTTGCGTGCACTCTGGAGTTACTCGTCTGCTCGTTAGGTACTAACCTCTCGGGAGAAACACACATCGAAGAATTGAGACGAAAATCGGTGCATTTACCGACTGTTTTTTGAAAATACTTAAAAACTTGTAGATTTTACCGCTAGTGCACTTTTTTGTTCATTTTCAGAAGATATTTGCGAAATTAAATTTTGTTCGGACGGAACAAAAAACAATCCAAGGATTGTTTATGCAATGTATCTATTTGTCCCAAGCACTCACCGACACCTGTTAAGCCAAGGCAAAAACGCAGCAGACAAATGCAACACGCTGTGTGCTTAAATGTTTCGGCGCACGCATTGGTTATCAAAATATTGTTCACTTGTTTTTTATTGCAAAACACAGTGTTGAGCTCAACATTTATGTTGAAATTTTGGTTCAGGCATTTTGGACTTATTTAAAGAAAACTAAAATACTTGAATTGATAGAGAATGGCCACCAATAAAATAAAACATTGACTTTATTTCATTATATTGCATTGTTACATACAACACAGCATGACGTAATTAAAAATAAAAGAAGAGATTGAGCAATAAAATGAAAATGCAACTTGGGTATTTATTTATTTATTTATGATTGCAGAAGCCTGTTAAAGGTGCAAAAAATCAAACAAAATGATATTGGGCAATTTATAAGAACAACTGTATATAGGTTTAATGATCAACTTCCGCCGACCAAGTCTCAAAGGGTTACAGTTCTGTTTTGGCTGGCAAGGTGTTAACAGAGAACGAAGAAAAACTGAAAGAAAGAAAGACGGCAGAGATAAGTGGTGCTAAGAACAACAAAAGCAAAAAGTCAAGTAAAGAGTTCACAAATAAAAAAATAAGTAAGACCTATCTGGAATAAGACCATCGCGATTTATTTTCTAGAACTGAAATTCTGAACCAATTTCAACCGATTTAAAAATCGATATCATACCAGTAAAACAGTTTGTGGTAAACCACTTTACACTATTTTCTTGATCTTTTCCTGAAATGTGGCAGCATATGACGACCATAGTCATTACAAAATGGCTGCCAAAAAGTAATGTACAGTTGAAACAACTCGGCATAAATAAAAGAAAACTTTTGAATCAACGAATATTATATATTTGTGAGACTTAAATCAAATCCTATTCAGAGCATAACTTTGAGGTGGAATAATTACGTGAGTACGACAACAAGCCGGTTTTATGCTTAGGCGGACGACCATTGGGTTCCCGAGTGCACAGGCGCTTGAGTTTATTTGTTCCTCGATCACGACTGACGTCACTCACTACTAAGAAAACATAAAGGTTGGACACTCAAAATCTGTTTGCTCAGAATTTTCTACTCAAATGTGCATGGAACTCCGCGAAACTAGTATCGAACAAATCTTTGAATTCCTTCTTTCATTTGATCTCTTCAAATTTCCTTCGAGTGGTGATTTGAAGACAAAAATGTCAAGAAACGCCAAAATCACAAGTTCAAGGACCTTATTCCGTGACGTAAGACTTCATGGCAGACGAACTTCGAGCATCCGGGTTCTTGGCGGACGCTCCCGACGCAGTTCCGGAGGTCTGTTTTCGCGCGCCCACGATTTGAGTGCCCTCCACATAATTTAGTTTCAGTTTGAATGTAATTAAGCTTTGGTTATGCAAAACAACGTTGTTTATAGGTACCACAGGTTGCTGGCTTGTAACGCTGGGCTACTGCGAAATCTGGCATTTACCGATGGTGATTTAGCGCAACTAAACGTGTGATCATACATCGGAAATGTCCGCCAAAACCGAGTGTTCGTTGTGCTTCAACAAAGACTAGCCCATAATGTCAAGATCAAACACAAGATACGCCGGTTCTTTCAATTAAATTCTAGGTTAAGGCTTGAAATGAGCTATAAGAAGAAACAAATTACACTTAAGCGGAAGGTTAATTTTAATAACCTCAATCAATGACATTGGGTATAAATTTTTTGACTTTGACATAGGGATTGCTTGCTCAAACTCGAAATTTTATTTTCGACAGGTGTTCAAGTTAAAGCACAACTGAAATCCGCCATGTTAACTATGTTAGGTCCTTGAATTCAGAGTTTTGACTTTGTTTTGAAAATTTCGTCGCCAATTCACCACGCACGGGGATAATTTAAAGTCCTGGTCTCAAACTGCTCATGTGGTTCCAGTATCCGAAAATACTTACTACATAAAATCTTATTTTCGACACCCTTTCTTTATATTCTTTTCGCTTTTCTTGCCAAAAGCGATTTTTAAAACAGTATTTGACCCTTCTCTGTGAGGGTATAATTACCGGCTGTCATCGGTTATTTCATTACCCACATTTCCGGATCATCAGTTCAGGAACTTGTCCTGAACGCCGCAATTTTTTCCTTGTAACTGAATGTGCTATCGCTTGCTCGAAAAGTCTTCATTATTTTGCTTTATTGGTAATCATCTCGTGATTTGTTTGTGTGTGTAGTGTATTTATAGTTTGTAGTTAGTGGTCGTTGAATTTATTTGGAATGTTACGCGTACTTATTATGTTGAAATAGCATTGGTGTTAAGTTCCTTACGTAGGGTGTTCGAACCTAGGAACCAATATGTGTCGAACTAATTTTTTCAGTTTTGATGTTTTTTTCTCGTTTTGAAAAAGTGCTTTGCTATCATCGGAAAGGTAGTGCATTCAGTGGCGGATTTAGAGGGGGGCCAAGGGGGCCATGCCCCCCTAAAACTCTCCCGGATTCCATTTGGCAATTGGGAGGTGCGAATGTTTGACGAGCAAAATCCTGGCTAACACTCTGCCTGGCCCCCCTAACTTAAATTCTGGATCCGCTCCTGGCATTCTACTTAGTAAAAATCGAAAAAGTATCACAATCGGGGCAAGCACTGTAAAGTTATTGCAATTTTTGTGGCGAAATTTGGGTCACTTTGTTTGGATCGCGTCGGCCATATTGGAGGACAGCGGTATAAGTTACGAGTTTAAAACTTTGTGTAAATTGTTTTCGCCAACAATTTACAGTGAAATTTAGTGAGACATATCTTTACTTATTATTCTGCACGATTCAACAGTGTTCATCAAATTTCAGCTTCGCAGTTGTTACTCATTAAGTGATAAATGTGCTCACAAATTCCCGTTGGACTTAGTCTCATTTCTGGAGGCACCGACAACATGGCGACTTTTGCTGAACTGGAAGGCAGGTTCAACCTGTTACTTTGTAAATTGTGAAGATTTAACGTTGATACATTTTGACAAACGTAGCTACAAAAAGGAACTTTGTTCAATTTTCGTGTTTTTTGTGAAAAATATAAGATAATTCGAATTATTTTACTGTGAATTTCCCATTCAGGTGATCTTACAATAAGGTTAAAAAATAGTTGAAATAATTTTGAAATGGGTTTTTGTTTGACTGTCAACTGCTGTTCAAGACTTGATTAGGTGTCACAAAATGATTCATATTTTTCTAAATTTTAAGTCTCAATTGCTTTCAAGTCATGTTTTGTAACTTATTGCTTCTTAATTCAGGTTATCACGTCAACAATATGAATAATCTTAATTTGAGAAATAAGCTGTTGGATTCTGAAGCTTCAAGCCTCCAATTCTTGTTCCTTGCAACTTCATATTTTTTAATCATGCTTGTAAAATTCTGGTGTAAGGAAACACTATTCGGTCACCATGGTAATAGTTACATGTATGTCCACTTTCATATCGTGGAAACTTTTGCTGTTGAATAGTGTTTGTAATGCTAAATGTTGTAAAATATTGTGCATTTTAAGTTACTTATTATGTTAAAAGATTGAATCATTTTGGCTTAATGAATAAGAAACGATAATATTTTGTATTGGACTTGTCATACTTATGTGCTCGAACGAGCCCCCTATTCAGAGAAATGGAAAAAGGTCTGCCTCAGTCAGAGAAGCACGAACTCCGAAAAAAGTAGAAAACGAGACGATATTCCACTAGAAGACAGGAAGTACCAAAATTTAGCGTCTGCAATTCATAACTCTGAACATAACCAGTGAATCTAATACTAAAAGATAGACATTCCCAAAAATTCCAGATCCCCATTTTTTTAAGCTTGGTGCGCTCATACAAAATCTGGAAAAATCTCTGTTGAAAGCCCACTTTGCGCAGTTCCCCAGACGTACCCAAATTCTAAATAAACCTCGTTTGAGCGAGCGCTGTGGCCAGCGACCAGGTAGGCCAAAGGGTAGCCTTGGCCCAAAGCTGTGTGGGTCTACTAACAAGTGGCCCAAAGCTGTATGGGTCTACTAACAAGCTAGCTGTATTTTGACGGTGGTCTTCATACTGGTGAGCTGGCACTGAGGCTAGCTAAGGGCTGCCGCGGCAGTGTGACACAGGATTAACCAGTCCGTAATTTTATGCAAGTGTCTGAAACTACCTTTGAATATATACGGCATTTATGATTTGAACATTTTACTTAGACAAAACAGCTTGCAACCGCATGCCTTTACCGTTCGCCAGTGTCTTGTCTCGATCTGCACCGGGTCCAATAGGCTGCGGTCCCGAGTCCGGGAAAATAATTTCTGTCAAACTTTATTCGCTACATTTCTTCAGCAAATTCGATAAAATTTTGATTTTACTAAAATTAAGGCGCACTCTCCATTACTTTATCCCGTTTGCAGGCTGGTAACAGGCACTCGTCCATTCACACTGACGGCGTTTTCTTAGCCTGGGTTCCTGAATGAATTGTACTTCCGGGTGCGCGGCAAGTTCAAAATGGCGGTGGTTCTTCGGGTGCGAATCGTGAGTGGCGCGTTCATTTAAACTTTTTTCGAGTACGGATCGTGTATTAGTTATGGGGTAGGTACTTCTTGGATCCTTATAATATCCTCTAACCATGTAATAAGGGTTAACAACGTGTGAGACAAGGACTTTAATGGAATCAAGGAAAGCTAAATCTAGGCGTCTAACGTATATACAGTGCCGGTGGCGCGTGAAATTTCTTCCCCGTGAAATTTCTTCCCAATCCGACTTTGCGCATGCGCAGATTGGCCAGGTTGGCATCCGGTCTTGAGAGCGTGAAATTTCTTCCCAGAGCACTTCTGTACGCTACTGTGAGACAGTTGAGTCGTTATCTGCTACGAACACGAATAATCCAGACGTTTTTTTGCAAAGATGCATGATCTCAAGTACAGTGAGAGTGACGTGAAGAAGCTTTTGGAGGATGGATCCCATCCGTTGACTTTGACGAAGAGTCAGCGCAAGGCTTTACGAAGTTGTGCCAAGGCCCAAGGACTTTCGCCGTTTCGGTCAGGTAAGTCGACTAAAGTGATAGGCCTACTGCAATTATTATTGACTCTGGTTTAAAAAGT
>NMRA01000722.1:18851-168546 GCA_002633005.1 Phoronis australis | reverse complement strand
CCACTACCTTCCGCAATGACGTTGTTAGCACAGCGTATTTGATAACCCCATCCCGCACGATTAGTTTCACCATCGAAGGATCCATCAGTTGCTACAATGATGGCATTAATACCGCCAAGATCACGCCATTGCTGACGGCACAATGCTTGGGCTACTCCAGGAAGCCATTCCCGAGCTTCCCTGTTGAAAGCAATGATGACATTCGGTTCCTCACCAAGTTCTTGTACTGGCAGCCAAGCAGCATCTTGTGCGATCATGTGTTCGCCGATGACACCCATGGTTGCGTTAACAGCAGCGACAGTCCACGAGCACCTGCTAAGTCTTTGGTGGGAGGCATTGCGAAAAGGTCTAGGACGAAGTCCATAAGTTTAACAGCAAAAAATATAGTTTGGTATTATTGCTGGGTGGGATAGACTTTTTGAAGTTACTAGCTTTGACCAAAGCTCTTACACAATAAAATTGCTAATTTATTATGATCAAATTACCATTGCTTGCTAAGTACTCGCTGAAATTGAGGTGGGTGAATATACAAGCTTAATGTTCTCAGTTAAAATACCCAGCCATTAATCGAGCTGGATTTTCCTCGGTCAGCATAGCATTAGACTGTAACTGCAAGAATTGGAGGTTCAAATCCGTTCTGAGGCTGCCTTTCCGAAATTAACTTTTCTAGCCAATAATGTCCATTTAATGATGTGTACAATAAAATCTCAGGCAATATTTTGAAAAATTATTGGCATTCCCAACAATGTTAAAAACCTTTTACAAAGGAAAAAAGTTGATTTTTAGCAATTAGTTTTCTCAAAAATTTATAATGGGATGCTTTGTAATGGAATATGTTCATTTCAGACAATTGGTGCCTCCTTTTTTCTCAAGTCATGGGGAAAGTACAATGCTGCCATTTGGGTAAGTTACTTGCTCAACAAGTCTTAGTGAATTATACACATGTTGGTCATGTGTATTAAGCAAGTAGTGGCTAATGTTTACTTAAACTGATATCAGTATAGTTCTGTAGTAGCCCTTCGTTTACACAAACTAGGTTAAAGACAGGGCTAGACTTTTTGTTAGCGAGCTTGATACTGGTACGTTTGTAATTTTGGAACATTCTCCTTTCTTCAGGTGTGCAGGTATGAAGTAAAATACCAAGAGTCATAACAAACAAACAAATAAAAACAGTAGCTATATTTCATGACTGCATGTCATATCAGCATTGTCTACTACCAGACAATACCATCATTGTCTACTACCAGACAATACCATCATTTGCTATGTTGAAAATGACACATTTCAGTTAAAGATTTTGGAATCGCTACTGATCAGTCACAAAAAACCTGTGTTGAATGAACAGCTCACAGGTGTGTATCACACTCTGGCTCTGTTTCCATAGGGTTGCGGGCTTCCTACCGTGTATTGCATTCACGCTCTCTGCTTATAAGCTTCTCTTCCCGATGTCACGTGTATTTCAGTCTATTTCGCTATGTATAAGTTCATTCTACTATTGCCTGATGGTGTGACATGCAGTCACAAAATATAGCTGCAACTGTTTTTATTTGTTTGTTTGTTATGTCTCTCGGTATTTTACTTCATACCTGCACACTTTACAAAAGGAGACTGTTCCGAAATTACAAACGTACGTACCAGTATCAAGCTCGCTAACAAAAAGTTTAGTCAGGTCTTAAACTGATATTACTTCATATTCCTTTTGTTCTAAAAATGTCATAGTTGGGCTCTGCCTGGAGTATAAAAACAATATAATGACTGAGTTGTGACACATATATTTTGACATTGGCAAAACAGATCAATATAGCAATTTTTTTTCATTTTGACTTGATTTATTGGACTATAGCAGGTTTGATAATGGTAATTAGTGTCAATCGTATTACTGTGTGTTCTCATTAACTTGCCTCATTACTGACTTACACATGTCATTATTTTAGGACACCGCTGGGGAAGAGAAATTCTCTGGTCTGAGCTCCTTTTATTGTCGTGGCGCTGGAGCGGCCATCTTGGCCTATGACATCTCCAGTAGGGACTCGTTTAATGAGCTCGAGTAGGTAGTGAATAAATAGTAAAACATTGCAAGTAACCAATTTCCTTCTATCTGTTGAATGTTTCTCATTACTTGAATATATGGATATTATGTAAACTATTGACTATCAGGGGCGGATCCAGGATTTTGAGTTAGGGAGGGCAAGGGCACAGGAGTAACCAGAATTTCGGCAGACGCGCGCAGCCAGCCTAAGTTATGGGGATGCAGGGGTATCGAATTTTTGGGTTTGCGGGCCTGGACCTGTGTTGACTAAAAAAGACAAAAAAAATTGTAAACAGGCTTGTTCAGGGCCAATGCATTGTTTATTGATCCCTGGAGCCCCCCTGGTTGCGCGCATGTGCTAGTCAGCAATTTGCGCCCGAACTCCAAAATTATATCTGCTACAGTTTTAGGGGGACCATGGCCCCCTTGGTCAAACTTTTGTCTGTTTATTTTTCAGCAAAACATTGAGAGTAATATCTTAGGAAATGGAGTTCAGAGTATTGCCATAAATTACAATTTGGTTTGGTTGTAAGTTTAATGAAAATTAAGTGGGTACAATTATTGATTTAATTTTTCTAGATATTTTGAATTTCTTATGTATTTTTTGCAGAGTGACACCAGTTGCACAAACCTTAATTTGCATTTATAACCCATATAATGCTCATAGGCATGCATTGCTCAATATACTTAGCAGATAGCACTTTTATTCTGAATATAACAGAATATTGCGGTAGCGTGACCAAATGTCCCCTTCTCATTGTCATTGTGTTATTGCAGGCGCCGATTCCGTCCTCTGGTTGATGACAACAATGAGCTAGACAGCTGCCTGAAGGTTGTTGTAGGGACCAAGCTGGACTTAGTCTCTGATCAAAATCGACAAGTGACAGTTGAGGAAGGGTTGGCATATGCAAAGAAAATAAACCGCTCTTTAGATTTAGATAAAATTCCGTTTTTTGAAACTTCTAGTCTTTCTGGACAGAATGTTGAAAATTTATTTGAGTATATTTTAAGCTACTGTTTGCCTGGCAATGTGAAACCACCAGTTATAAAGAGTAAGCCACACACAGATGCTGTTCATATATCAGAAATACAGCCTAGTAAAAGAGTATCAAGTAAGAAGTGCTGTTGATGATAGTCTACCCTACGGTATTCCTCATAGTTACACTGTAGGGCTGGTCTACCCTACATTACATGTGTACTTAGGACTTGCAAAAGAGGATGAAAAGCCTGTGCTTAGTGAGCAAACTAATAGTATGATTAAATCTCCAATTTGGCCAGTTGTCAAAATTTTCCTTTTTTCATTTTTTGAATGTCTTCTAATAATGTCGTGAATGTCCACATACTTTTTCAAAATATTTTCTAGTGGTAGCTTTGGTAAAGTAGATGAACATGGTAAAGCACTAATTGCTGCATACTTATTATGAAAAAATAAAATTTCATTTGTCAGCCATATTGTGTGCTGAATTGGTGACTTTACCATAAGTGCTGTTTGTACTGTAACATGATTCTTTAGAAATGAATAGGGAATTAACTATTAGCCCGTGCAGTGCCCATTTCTTGTTTTATATGGTTTTGGCTTGATGTACAGCCTGCTATTCATGTCTGTGGGCTGCATACATTAGAACAAATTGATCTTGCCAATTTTGTTGTGTTCATGGTTGGAGCCCTTTTTCAGGTTTTTGAACCTGACCAAGTTGTTCTGTGGATAAAATGGTGTTTAGAGATTATGTCTGCTTTCAAATGCTTCACATTTAACATGACAGTGGATGGGGATTTTAATTTAGTCTCAATGAGGACGTGTACCTGGCTGGGAGGATGAAGGGGATGATGCTGTCCTATGTTCCCCCACATTACACCCCTATGTTCCCCCACATTACACCTCTGGTAAAAAGACCTACGCAGTACATAAAAACCATTGTTACTGCTCTTAACACTAAATACTCAAGGTAATTCAGACACAGAGGGACCATTATTACCAGAAAGTTTTCATGATGGCTCACTTTTACTATTTTCAAAGAACAAAAAATGTTATAATTGCTTCTATAGTTTTTTATCTGTATTTTTATATTGCGCAAAACCATTAACTTTATTTGCAATGGTCTATCTGTTAGATTTCTTCTGCAGAATTTTTCATGATTTGGGCTCAAAGTGAACCATCAGTGTTTGGGTAAAACACTAATCCAAAGCCAAAACATTTTTCATGCAATAGTTGACAACTCAGTTCCCTCATTTTTATGCGCCCACATCATATTTATATGTGGACGCATTATGCGATCATCTCCGTCCGTCCGGGCGGCGTCCGTCCGGGTCCGCTGCTCCAAAACCCTGTGACATACGTTCATGAAATTTGACATATATCTTCCATTTATGAATTGGACGACGTGAGCGAACTTTCGCACTGATCCGACTACCGGTGTGCCATCTAGTGGCAATTTTAGTTTTTTACACTTACCTTTGTATCTTCAAAAGTCCTGAACGGATTTTCATGAAATTTGGTATGTAGGCACCTATTAGTGAGATGACGCTATCTTTCCGTTTTCGGATGGATTCGGTGTAATTTGCGCCACCTAGTGGCCAATTTTACTGTTTTCGAGTCTGTTTTTGCGTCCACCCCTCTATCAACTAAACCGCTTAAAGGATGATTGTGAAAATTGGCATGTATGTGCTTACTATAAAGAGGACGGTTGACAATGATTTTCTGACGATTTCGACAACTGTGGCACCTCCTAGTGGCAGTTTTGTTTTTATTGCGCCTATGGCTGTATCTCCTAAACCGTTTACAGGATCTTTACTTAATTTAGCAAGTGTATTTATATGATGTTGACTACGAATGACGATGACTTTTGGACAGATCTGACTACTGCTGTGCCCCCTAGTGGCAATTTTATTTTTTTACGTTTAACTCAGTATCTTCAAAGGTCCTCAACAGATTTTCATAAAATTTCAAATATAGGCATCTATTGGTGTGATGACGTTATCTTCCTGTTTTTGGATGGAATCGAGGTATTTTGCACCACCTAGTGGCCATTTTTGCTGTTTTCAAATTTCGTTTTTGGTGTCCACCCCTGTATCAACCAAATCATTTGAAAATTGGCATATTTGTTCTCAGTGTGAAGACGACGTTTGATGATGGTGACTGAATACTGTGGCGCCTCCTAGTGGTAGTTTTGTTTTGCACCCATAGTTGTATCTCTAAAACCCACTGCAGGATCTTTGGTAAATTTAGTAAGTGTATTTATATGAAGATAACAACAGACGATGACGACTTTCAGGCGGACCCAATGGATACTGTGCCCACTAGTGGCAATTTCATTTTATTCTGTTTTCCTTTTTTCTCTGAAGTTCCTTGACAGATTTTTATGAAATATGGCATGTTCCTGCTTTTGGATGGATTGTATGTTTTTGTGCCATCTAGTGGCCATTTTTATGATACAAATAAATAACCCTAAAAGCACACCATTTGCAATGCATTCGTGGGCGCATTTCAACGCTCCGCGATGCTAAGATGTAACACTGTACATGGTTTGTTCTTCATGAATCTAAATTTACATTCCTTTGTACTCATTGATTTTTTCTGTTTTCTGTGATTTCTTTGCAAGAGTCCCAGATATTGCCTCGGTAAAAGTGTCTGAAATATTAGTAGATGCATTTTATAGTTTGTTCTGTCCTGAAAACTAATGTAATAAGCAGAATCAAAATTTTGTCAAAAGACGGCTGTCACTGTCGAATTGTGGGTAGTCTATACTCTTCTCAGAGATGGCATTGATTCTTAAAGTCACAGGAGACTAAGCTAAATTAAAAGTCAAATGCTTTACCACCTAAATAAGAAATGTGGCATAATAGCTCATCCAAAATATTCGTTGATGGCTTTGTTTTTTTCTGTTTTAGACTCAGGAGATTGAAATAACAATGACAGCCTGTGAACTTTGTTAGCCAAGCATTTATAAGCATTTTTGCAAGAGATGAAATTATGTATGACTGTGCCAATCTTACTTATACACAATGCTGGATTAAGGTTTCTTGAGTAACTTGGGAAATTATAGTGACTAAGGCTCCAGACTGTTTATAATGACTAGTGCTCCAGACTGTATATTATAATGACTAGTGCTCCAGACTGTTTATTATAATGACTAGGGCTCCAGACTATTGGAATGACTAGTGCTCCGGACTGTTTATTATAATGTCTAGGGCTCCAGACTGTTTATTATAATGACTAGTGCTCCAGACTGTTTATTATAATGACTAGGGCTCCAGACTGTTTATAGTTTGGGGCTTTAGTCATATCCCAGGCTTAGGCCACAGTGTTTGAACTACTGCTCCCTAATTTCAACAATTTTCGAGATACCCCTATTTCGTATTTTGTCCCAGTGGTCCAAACTGTAGATTTTTTAGCTTTATGTATAATCCTGCATTTTACCCTATGTAACTTAAGAATAACAACATTGGTCATTTTGTTTAAGTTTTTATTTTATGTTTAAAAGGAAAATGGAAGACATTCAACCCTCTGTGTTTTGTTGCATACATGATTAGAACTTAAAATTAAAATGTGTGATTGATAGTGTGTTCATTGTTACTAGCTTGTTACTTGTATGCTTTCATGTTTAGTCTGTTTTCATCCAATCCCAGCAATCCATGCAAAGTTGGGTGCCACTTTATGTGAGGTTAAATGCATTGGCAGATTCAAGGAATTGAGAGGGCTAAACACATCTCTGGTCGCTAACATATAGTAAACTATTGAAAATGCTTGTGAATTTTGATTTTCATTCTGTTATTTGGTAAGTAGTGTGCCATGTCGCCAGCAATTATTTTATTTTCAAGCTCCAAGCCTCACTTGAAAACTGTGCTCCACATGACATACCACAGCGGTCTATGATACAATCAGTTACATTTCCTTGGTATTTAGTGAATAGAAACCGAGTGATGTGGAATTAAGTATTTATTATTTCATAATTGGGTATTGATTTTCGTTTGTAAATGACATTGTTACATGATCTTTATAACAAACGATTCTTTTGTAATTGAAAGTGTTAAATGGTTATTATTATGAACAATTAAACATGATTGTCACGCAATGAAGAATCATTGTCTTGTCTACTGTTGAACCATTTTAATTCGCTGCAGTATGACACTAGGCGCACGCGACTGCACAGCGTGTTGCCATTCAAGTATAAATAATCCGTTTGATGCCTGCTTTGGCCGCTTAGCTGAGATGCGAGACTTTGCAGATTTTTTCGGAATCTTGAAAATCTGTCGAGAACCCCACAAAATTGCGAAGTTATTAAGTTCATTCACGTTTGTAAAAATGTGGGAAAATCCGGCAAATACTTTTGAAAAAGAATACGCAAAAGGGACTCGCTTGAACGGGCCTTTTGTCGTGACTATTTTTTGCACCCCAACCAAAATGTACAAGACATCGAAATTCCAAGCACACCACAAATGTCAAAACTGCCCCTAAATTATAATTACTGCGTAGTTGACACCCAGCGTGTGCAGATACGGACTTGACCTTATTTAAGGTTTCAATAGCCTAATTGAGGCATTCTGTGCATAATAGCTTTAAAAAGGCCGAAAAAGTATTGCTGTCACCGATCTTTACCCCGACATATAAAAACTGCGCCACACTATATCAAGAAAATGATCTCGCTAGCATCAGCTTCAGTCTAGGTCTCTCAAACTTATTCTGAGAAGGTTTAAAACACCCGAAGTACGGTTTCCGAGTTTCAAAACACGATCCCTCTTGATCTCATGAACTCTTTAATTTTCTTTGTCACTTTTGGCCTAGCGTCCTGAGGATGTTTAGGTTTAGTATGCAGTGACTCGATACTTCGCACTATTGTCGAGATATCCTGGGGTTTGTCACAGGTATAGACGCCGGATAGCGCATTTGTTAAAGAATAAAATCTGGAGTCGTTCACTGGGCCTTTTCGTTTTTTGGATGATGACGCTCTTGTTGCTGGTGCTTCTGCAAACTGAACCCTTGTTTTTGAGCGCTCGTCTTCTCTTTTCCTAAGTAAATTTTGACGAACCGGTGGCCCACTCGAATGAGCTTCTGTTAAACTTTTACTTTCATGGGGTGTTGCTTGTACCATTGGTATAGTTCCCGATGGATCTAATTTTACATCAGGCAATTTCTGATTCACCCCGTGACTTGTATCGCCTTGTCGGATACTTGGATCTGTGCTGTAATGTAAAGGCGTGGCAGTCGACCACTTGCATGTTGCTGATTTCGCACCTTTCTTTCTTCTTCTCTCACCAGTAGTAGCACTGGCGCTTTTGATAAGTGGCATGCGAACTTTTGCTCTCTGAGAAAGCTTTTCTTCTTGTTCTCGAAGTATTTGTTCCTCAGCCTCTAACACTTCTTTGGGTCTGTCACTGCACCTACTAACGTCCATGCGATTAAGAAACGACATCCGAGCACTGCTGTGGCTCGGGGGAGCCGTCCAGCTCTGACGACGTGGTGTTACATCCATTGAAACACCTCTTAGCAAATCTTTTAAATATGCAGTCTTTCTTTGCTGTCTATCCAGAAACATTTTTTTCTCAAAGTCTGTTTGAGCTTTGAATTTGTATCTTTCTTTTGAAAGTTCATAAATTTTTGCCTTGAGCATTCGCGCCTCCGTCACGTTGTCAGGAAGCTGTCCACACGTGCGCGCGAGCTCATGCGTTAATCCTTCAGATAAACTGTCTGTTGCCCATTCTTCTATCTCTTTTATGGCATTGGTCTTGCTAGTAACCCATTTCGGCTTTTCTGGTGGGCTTTCCGAAAACGAGTTCCGTGGTGTGTTGAATGTCGGAACATCGTCGTCCATTTTGTCACTTAAGTTGTTGTCCGCTTCAGAGACAGATAGGTTATTCTTTTTCAAACCATTCAACTGGAAAAAAAAACAAAGATAATAACGTTATGGCATTTCAATACTGCACAATTACTTGAATGCCTTTGCTATTCATCTTTGTGTCGTGACGGTGAATTGACTGTTCCCAATTGTAATTTAGTCTGCAAAATCGATGACTATAGCCACGTTTTAATACACTATTGAAAATCAGAAAGTTGAAACCCCCTTATATATATAGTTTGTGTCGTAAGATGTGACAATTCCGTGATGCAATACGTTTCTATCTTGTTTTTGCCCAATATCATATTTTTACATTCACAATCGGTAAGTGTTTTTAAACACTTAAAAGTAGTTTAAGCCGTTTACGGTAATTTTTGTGACCTAAACTTAAGCATTTTATGTACCGGTAATCGGTATGCCAATTTCCGAAACGGATTTCTTATGCACTTGATAGCTTAGTTTTCTACCAATCGCCTCTACACTTCCTATATGCTCAACCACGTGTGAAGTACAGTCCCTGCATGCTGAACCACGTGTGCACGTGCTCTGTAGCTGTTGTTATCATCTAAGAATATCTTTCACTCTAGAAAATGTCCAAACTTGATGACTTTCGGCTCGTCATGTCTCAGACATGACTGTTCGGATTCATATGAAACGTTCACAAACTATGCTATGTGCACTGCTCTCCAAAAATCATGTATTTGTAATTGTTTTTAGAAGTTCCATTTTTGCATGATGGGCTATCAAAAAATAGGACTTTTTATGAACAAGCAGACTTGCGTATATGGTTCTACATAACCTTAACTTGGCAATTGAACATCCGCGAGTCCTGTAAAAAGATCGGACATTACAGGGTATAAGATCAACGCCGCTCGTAGCGATTTGGTCCAATCTGTAAGTGTTATCTCTTTTATTTAACTTGCGCAATATTATTCATTCAAGTTGATAGTTGACGACATTTTCAAACTCTTAGCGTGCAAAACGTAACCACGTACGCCTTACGCCTCTAAAGATTGTTGAAAGTTTTCTTTATGGAGAAATTTAGCCTATCAACATTTTCAAATAACTCTTTTTGGGTGGGTTTTCCCTAAAAGACAACATATTACGCTTTTGAAAATGTCTGTAGACAAGTGCGGATATTTTATTCCAACAGAGGCAGGTTTTGTGTGTCGTGCAATATTTTTAAATTCCGGAAAATGTTAAAGAAAAAGTAACGAATAATATTGTGCAAAACAGTCGTGCAAGTGTCGTCTGCTTATACATAGTCGCTGGTGCACTCCTTGACTTTACGAAATCGGTGAGCTAGCTCTCGTGAGATGAATTGGGACATGCACAAGCAGACGGTGTCTCCAACATGCATGTAGACCTTTATTGTGCAATACACACCTGCCACTGAGACATGTGACGTGATTGAAAAGTGCAGAAGTGGTATCATGCAGAGATCGCACTTTTGTGTCTGTGCGCAAAGCGTCTATGTCTTCTAACCCATTGAGATGAAACACTTCAGTGACATGCGGAGTCTTGTCCCGGCTCCTGAGGCCTATCTCTTTCACATAATCCCCGACCGTTCTGCTAGCTGCTCCTCAGTAATAAAGATTTGCTTTTGAAAGTATAGTAGACGTGCGACTGTATTATCACGTCCCCTTGTGTTATAGTCAATTGGTTCGTCTTCCCCCTGGTAATCATACTTCAACACCCGTTTTACCGGTGGTTTTCGATCAAAGCATCCATAGAAGTAATCATAGGTTTTATTTAAACCTACCACTTGAACTTTGATGAATCGTTTGCCCAGGGATATTCCCATGCTCTATGCGACCACCATATCTTTCATAGAGATACAATATTCGTCAACATCGGTACGTGTCAGTTTTTGTTGACGGTGGCAAATGACGACATTATAACCCTATCGACAAGATTATGTTTTTAGCCAACTATCCGCAAAACTATATATTTAACTCAGTAAAAATATATATTTCAGAAAACTTACAGAATTTGATTTTTGACTTTAAACCAATGTGCCGTCAATTGGGTCACGTGACAATGCCTTTCAACTGAAATTTACCAAAAAGACAAATACAATGATTGCAAAACAACGGGATTAATAGTACGACCCCATTTCGTTTGAAGTAAATGTTCAAGATGAAATCTCAAAACACTGTTAAAACTTTATAAATTATGATTTCGTTTTCGTTTTATGCAATTTTTTATTTTGTTCATGAAAGCCATAACAATTACATATTTTGATAAAGTGGACCATTTTTAAAGCCAAACAGCGTTTTGGAGAACAGTGCGTGGACCTGCATCAGTCATCTGAATTCGATCAGCCAAATCTGAGATATGACTTTCTGAATTTCGCCAAATTTCGACATCTTTTTCGGGTCCTGCATAACCTTAAATCGGTGGGTGGATTATGTCTGTTGGGAAAAGTTTACGCAACAACACAAACATTACAAAACCTCAACGAATCACGTGTCAAGACAATGTGTTTAACAGTTGTATTATAAATTTCACTTTGAATCTATCAAAAAATACAAAAGACGTGTCGCGGCTGGTCTGCAGTTGAAATATCCTATAAGGCCATGTATCATCTTATTGACAAGTCTGAGCAATAAGCCAAATATTTATAAAACTATAGTTTGTAGCTCAGTAAAAGTATATATTTTCTGAAAGAATTTCTAAATGCACGACACTTTTCATTGTTCACAGTCTTTATTCCGTTGCGCTCATACTTTCGGAACAAAACTCTACTCTCAACTGAACATAGATACAGTAACTTTTAATTATGTCGCTAGGTCAGTTATTGTATCTATGTTCAGTTGAGAGTAGAGTTTTGTTCCGAAAGTATGAGCGCAACGGAATGAGTCTTTTAATTATGTCGCTAGGTCAGTTACTGTATCTATGTTCAGTTGAGAGTAGAGTTTTGTTCCGAAAGTATGAGCGTAACGGAATAAAGACTGTGAACAATGAAAAGTGTCATGCATTTAACAAATTCTGTATAACCGAAAACTTGCTCCCGAAGTACAGTCATTTTCTGAAAGTAGAAATTCCGCATAATTTGACAGTTGGCTTAATACCAATCTGTTATCAATAGGCTCACGTGGCCATGCTTTTTAGTAAAATTTGCCAAAAAGGTTCATTCATAGCAAAACACTAGGATCAAGTGATTAAATTTCGTGTGACATGAATGTTCAAAAGTATTTCAAGTCGTATAGTTTCTAACGGAAAAGTGGAACATTTTAAAAATAACTCATTACAGCGAGAACAGCGCATACATAGTTTTTGCAAGTTTTGTATGAATCCTTTCAGCCACTTATGAGATACAATGTGGCGAAGTTCGCCAAAATTAAAGATCTTTCTAGGGTCCTAAAAACATAACATTACATCCATCTTGTCAACATTTGAAATGGTGTGGCTGTACGTAGCGGAGAGTAAGACACTGAGACATCAATACCAATCTGTTTTGACGTAATGATATTGTGAGTATCTGTTATTTCATTCACACTGTAAGTTCGTACATATCAACAAACAATTTGATATGTACTTGTGAGATACTCGCCCTTAATTTGGTTGCTTTTCAAACTAGTATATTCAAAAGCAATATTAGTGTTGATTGATGGACAACGTTTTCACAATTTGTTTTTTTTTACACCTCGGAATATGACGTTTGTGTTCTTCCTAACTGTGGTACTGAGTTGCTTTATTATTTTTCTTCTAGATAAGTTATTACTCTTATCAGAATTTTAGTAAGAACGTTACACAGTTTTAATTTAGAAATTGTAACGCCCGGAGACAAAATGACACCTTCATCAAATGGTCGTCACAACACTAATAAGTCATTATTTTGGGGCGCATAATACGTGTCAGTCGCCCAGGAATGTAAAAATAAGTTTTAATGATTTGAAATTAGCATTTGAAGATATTTTAAAAAGATGATCCTGGTAGGCTTACCTGAAAAGTTACGTATAAAAAGTGTACATCTTACCTTGCTGTGACTCGTTCCGTTTCCTTTGACTTGCTCGACCTGACTGTCGTCAATACCCGCGGGTCACAAGTAAATATCTGACCACAAACTTGATCGCGATCAGCAACACAGTCTACCCAAACAACAGGTCGTGGACATTTGCTGCTTTAGCGTATATCTGTCCATTCCTGGATTTACGTTCTAAGCATTTACAGGTGATAACGATAATAATACAGGTAGAGCGGCTGACATCTTGTACTTAGGACATCACAAACCTAGCAGGGTTAACCTTTGTGTTTTCATAGCGACCTGACCAATGTAGTAATAAACAGCAGCTATTCAGGACCCGTTTGTAATAACAATATTGAAATGTTACCGGTACAAAGCCGCATAACTATAGAGCCACATGCGCATTAGAGATATGGTTTGTAATTTTACTGGCTCTCTTCTGGCTTTATGTATTTTTGTAAAGCGAATCGAGGGTAATACAAAAGATTAATAGCTCTTTCACGAAGTGCTACTAAGATGTCCTAACCCGCTTATGGGGAACGTTCGAATTTTACAAAAAGTTCAACCACGCGCATTCCAAATACATTTTTTGACTCTGACA
Source organism: Phoronis australis (assembly GCA_002633005.1). Taxonomy (NCBI): domain Eukaryota; kingdom Metazoa; phylum Phoronida; family Phoronidae; genus Phoronis; species Phoronis australis. The sequence continues at coordinate 155,113 of NMRA01000722.1, read as the reverse complement.
CCACGATATAACCAAAGGGTTGCTCAAGGTCTCGCGCCCAAGGTCTCACGCCCTTTCATAAATTGCTCGTAGTCCAAATAACCGCGGTTGAAATTACCATAGAATGGTGCCGGTAAACTACCCCTAGCAAGTCATGGGAACGTGAAAACACCACTCACATTAAATTAATCCTTCAATGAATTTACATATTTACTCCACATAATAAGGGTATTACATAGTTTAATTCAACACCCTTGTTTATATAGGTGTTTCAAATTATTGTAACCATTAAAAAGTCATAATAGTGTTTATTTTTTTACAGCAGTGTTTGAAATGTTGGATAACTATCAACACAAATTCCAAAGGCTGAGTTCAAGGTTCCGACACCGTTTGATGTCAATTAGTTATGACAGCGTAATTACTGTACCCCATAATTAAATATGAAACACGTAATTTGTTTTGCCCCATGCAAGTAATTCGCCTTATCAATACATAGCATAATATATCTTGTGGATAAAAGGATATTTTACAACTAAAATGCCTTTGTTGTTCATTGATTGCTTTTGCTTCTGAAAACTGTTAGGATTGGAAAATAATTTGTCTCGTAAACACCTTACCTAATTTAGCAGGTCGGTGCGTAAAATTTAGAAACTCAAAACGTTAAGATAGTATTTTTTCAAAGATCAGCCAACCTAAACGACGGATATTCAGATAGAAATATAGAAAGTGTAATTCCCCACACTGTTGTCAATCGGTGCAAGCAAATAACGTCAAAAATACTCTCCATGACGGACGAATTTATATTTATTTAGATAACATGAACTCAAACGCCTCACGCTCAATATGCCGCTCTCGTTTTCTCGTTCGAATATCCATAGAAACGTTTACATGACTACCGTATCAGTTACTTGACAAAACCTTAATGCTGTTTGCCCCTGTAACTGATTTAAAGTCTTACGCATCGGTAATAAGGTCAAATCAAACTCGTAATGTTCAAAATTGGTTTGATCTCATTGGCCGCAGTGAACCCAGTCAACAACAAGGAAGGTCGAGAGACGCTTCGTCCACCGAACTGACAAACAACATGTCGTGTATATTGACAACATGTCGCGGATACCCTCAAAAATTGTTCGGAAACGGAAGAACAAATTATCAAATGCAGAAATAGTCGCTTAATATTGCTTTTGATGCCTGACATTACAAAATGATATTTTGCTTTTTTGTCTGGAAATACCGTATCTGGTTGCATTTTGAGGATTATTGTTAGATGGAATGGATTTGATGAAGATCAGCTGTGACCTGTGTTATAAAACCGTCAACAATTCTTGTCGTTGCCTGCTAGACATTCGCAGAAATGAAGGACGACGTTTTTAACACCAGTTTTAAAAATGCTTTCGACTGTCATTTCGAGCAAAGTTTAGGGTCCGTGGTCGGTCTATTGTTATTTCATTTCAGTTTTCAATGGCGAAACTATGCTTCGGCTGTAATTGTTACGGTTTTATTCTCTTGTATGAAGCCTGTAATCTCAAGCATGGTTCCAGATTTCAAGTTTCAGTTCAAGTAATCTTTTACTCTATGACATTGCATCATGAAACATGCAAGCTGCAGTAGTATTACAGGGCACACTCGCGCTAGGATCTCAGTGGAGCGGCGTGTACTGGCGTGTATTGATTTCCATAGCCATTAAAATTTAATGCGGTGTCTTATAAGCAATATTTTGATTGACGGGATATGGTCTTTGAATTTACTAGGACACCCGTGAAGGGGCGTGGCAATGAAATGGTTATCTCTGTCAGTGCGGTAAACAAGAGTACCAAGAATGGTTCTATGGACCTAGAACTACATCTAGTACCACTATTTATTATGAATAACAATATATAGCGTCAATGATGGAAAGTGAACGAATATGAAATCACTGGAACACGGAACTGTGCTCGAGATTACAGTCAGGTTCAATGAGGTTTCAAGACAATTAAATCATGAAAATCACTTTAGAAAACATGGACTCTGGAGCCCCCCCGGAATGAAGTTACAGAACAAGTATGACACAGACTGCGACCCCGGGGGTTCCCGGGTCGACTCCACGCTGAGACTCGGGCCTCACAGGATCAAACGAAAACATTTTTTTCGCTAATTGCAGGGGTTCAGGGTTTTGAAAACCGTCTTGATATCTTGATGTCCGTTCTTCAGTGTAGGAAATTGGTCCTTAAAAATGGGTACCGGTAGTTCTCTCACGTACGTGCACAAATGCAATTATAGAATTGACACCGACCTTTCGGCAAGAAGTCGATGCGTACCCACCGAAAAAATCCTATGTCTGTGATTTAGCCGAGTGATATCATGGGCTTTCCTGACATTGCCAACACTTAAAAGGGGACTGTAGTCAAAATAATGTTGCAGTTANATCAAACGAAAACATTTTTTTCGCTAATTGCAGGGGTTCAGGGTTTTGAAAACCGTCTTGATATCTTGATGTCCGTTCTTCAGTGTAGGAAATTGGTCCTTAAGAATGGGTACCGGTAGTTCTCTCACGTACGTGCACAAATGCAATTATAGAATTGACACCGACCTTTCGGCAAGAAGTCGATGCGTACCCACCGAAAAAATCCTATGTCTGTGATTTAGCCGAGTGATATCATGGGCTTTCCTGACATTGCCAACACTTAAGGTGAGAAGCTGTCGTTTATGCACGCGCACCGAGGTGAATCTTAACTTGACAACGGCGGATATTTAGGTTTCTGAATTGGGCTAAGAATCTGGCTCCTCAGTAATTTGAATTAGCCTAACTATTAAAAATGGACAGACACTGAGATATGATACATCCAACCGCGTGTTAGTGTATCCACTGCTGACAATTAAAGAGCGACACTCACTGGAGTGCGTTTTTTAACTCCGACTGTTCAGTGAGTCTAATAGGCTAAACACTGAATATGCAAAGTTTTTATACAACATATTATTTCGGATGTATACGCATCGTCCGGCTGCGGTAGTCAGTGAGAACGCTCTGTTTAGAGTTTAAAGTTGATCCGATGACCCGGCTAATCAGCTGCAATGAAGCTAGGTCACCTATCCATTTTGAACCGGGTGGACCCTTTAGCCTGTAATATTTAGTCAGTTCGAAAGGGTACTCTTTCGTAAGGAAACATTTAACTCGTATGCGGATTTAGGGGGGGGGAGGGGCCTTAGTGAATCACTCAGAAACTCGCAATACTATCTCTGCCAAACTTTATCTTAAGACGATTTCCAAAGCAATCCCGTCATTATTGCCAACACGAAAAACGGATTTGGTCTTTTTGGCATTTGAAGACTACTTTAAATACGACAAATTTGTTAAGAATCGATGGCACAAAATATAAAACATGTAATAAGCATTACAAAAAGAAGTAGGTTTCGCGCGCAAACGCTGTGGACCATAAACAAGTAGGTTCGACTGAGTCTTTGAAACTTGCAGTTCTTCCTGTTTTACGCTTTCTCCGTTTTTTTTGTTTTTTTTTTTTGCCTTTTTTTTCTTGGATAATACTTCAGGAATCAAGCAAAATGCTTGATTTTTAGAGGTAAAAACAGAAAAATTTCCTGGGCGGGAAGGGGGTTTGCCCTCCTCCCGACCTCCCCCCATTCGGTGCTATGCGCATCTACAATCGTGGTTCAGTTTGCACAAAAGCTTACAGCCGGACAAAATGTTGGCCCCCCTTGTGATATCCTAGATCCGCCACTGTAACTGGCAGTTAAGTAGTCATCTGGCGTTTGAGTGACACGTTACTCCCATGGGAGTACCCCCGGAGAATTTCTGTCGCTGGTGCTGCTATCCTTGTTGGCTGTTGAATGCCTGATACAACACCCCTGGGTGGCTATTGAATGACTAATGCAACACCCCTTGGTGCGTAGAAAGGAAGTTTAGAACTTAGTTATATTACGAGAGTTCCTTTGCGCAAATTTTGATACAAAATACGACTAACTTATATACATCATAATTAGAGTATTTTATTTTAAAAGAAACATGCAAAAGTACATGGAAATTAGAAGCATAACTGTAACCCGGAAAAGGTTTTAACGTAACAGCCAACTTGAATCGATTTGGTCTCTAGCCGAGTTGTGAATCGGCATCTTGTTGTGAAGCTAAAACCGTTGCCATGTCGGCAAGAGGAGGAAAGAAGCGGTCAAAAATTGTATCCAGGTCATCACGAGCTGGAGTTCTTTTCCCAGTTTCTAGGATGCACAGATACTTAAGGCAGCGGGCAATTCACAGACGAATCGGATCGGGAGCACCGGTCTACATGGCTGCAGTGATTGAGTATCTCACCGGTAGGGGGACCTTGAATAGCAATATGTTTACATGATCATTGCTGAGGAGATGTCCACTGTTGAAATGTTGCATGGACAGGAATGATGAATAATTACTCAAACATTCAATAAAAAGCTAAACCCCACTTTTGGATTGGCTGATTCTTTTGCTCCTAACTGGACTAAAGAACTGTTGAAAATTCCTCACCACTGGGGCTCAAACCTGGGTGAGATCTTGTCTGCGTGATAGGCCAGAAGCAATTTAGACTATTTAGAGAGGTTATAGCACGACATAACAGGAAGTCACGTTATACCACACACCTCCTGGTTGCAGATCTCAGTTTAGCGTCCCTACTCAGCAGCACTCCTCTTTGTTTTGGAATCAGTCCAAGTGACACTCCCCCTGTGTCCCAGATAGGCCAACTTACAACTTAGATGTTGAGATCTCAAAAATGCTTTTGCAGTTTTCTAAAATTTAATATCATTTCATATTCACTTTATGCAACTTTTATTTTTTCATGAAAATTATAGAAATCCTATTTTTGATAACCCGTTATGCAAAAACAAAACATTTTGTAAACACTGCCTAACGGCGTTTTGGAGAACAGTGTATAAAGCAAACTGAAAGTTTTATTTGAATCCAATCGGCCGTTTGTGGGATATGACGTTGCAAAGTTTGGACGTTTTTGTAGAGTCCTTAATCACCTTAAAAAGGAACGTAGCATTGTGTATGCTACTCGTGGAGAACAGTGTTCAAAGCAGCGCTGTCACTGACCCATACCATCAAAACATTTTGGCAGTCAGAGCTTTAAATTCAATAATGCGGATAAGTGAAATTCTAGTCTGTTATTGGCTTCATTTCTACTGGGTCATCATAAAACAGTAATTGGGAAAAGTTTCTATTGTTTGCAGCAAGGCAACTAACCTTTGATGAATGAAAAATAACAGATTTTGCTAATTTGTGCAAAATATGCAGAATTACTCTAATTGTTACTTTGCGAATGTTTTTTTAAGATGGGACTATTTTTCAGCTGAAATTTTAGAGCTTGCTGGAAATGCTGCCAGAGACAACAAAAAGGGCCGTGTTACTCCAAGGCATATATTGTTAGCTGTGGCTAATGACGAAGAGTTGAACAAGGTTTGGCTTATTGTTTTGTTTCATATCACAATACCGTAGTTTATTTCCTTTGATTTACCCATACTTCTGTGCACTTATATGTACACAAGGGACTTCAGCAGCCATTTTTTCACCATGAACAAAATTGGGAATATCTGGTCTCTTCTGCCTACAAGTCTTGTTTGGGCCATGTTTCTCCAAGAGTCTCTAGGTAAACGTTGATTTTTTGTCTTTTGGCTTTCGCTTTTACTCTGCTGCTGAGCAGGCTACGGATGTCTGTCATTTGGCTTCAAGTTGTAAACAGAATTTCTGTCTCTTAGCCGTGGCCTGATTTTATTAAACAAGATGCACCATCTGTAGACTGATTTTTAATCAAAGGACAAAAGACAACAGACTCATTGGGAAATACCCCTTCCCTCGACTGGCCTCGAGGAAGTGGTGAAGTGAATGTTCACTATGTGCTTCCCATATATGTTCCTTGTATAGTTAGCTCTGTATATATAAGGCATCCAACTGCAATCCACTGTACATGATTTGTCTGAGTATTCTGTAAATAGGTGTATAGTTTACCCGTGTTTCATAAATCAATTTCAGCTGTTACAAAAGGTGACGATCACGGGTGGAGGTGTTATTCCCAAAATTCACCCCGAGTTGTTAAGTCGGAAGAAAGGAGGCAAATTCCCTAACCAAGTGCCAGCCACGGCCCCTCCTCCGCCCCCTGCGCCTGCCAAGAAAGCCAAAACCAATCCCACCGTGACTCTGAAAAAACCAACTTTCATGCCAAAAAGAGTCGTCCAGATAAAGCCAAAGACCAAAATTCCGTCAACAAAGTCCCAGACTAAGGTGAGACTTGGCATAGCTGTGTAAATAGCAATACAAGTTGTCTTGATTTTTATTCAAGAGATGTATCAGTGGCAGTTTTGTTGTGTATTTAGCTAAAGCAGCTATCTACAGTAATTTTCCACTTTTAGCACACGATATGGACAACAAATGAAATTCTACTTTGTCAAAATTGTTCCACAGAAATAAAGATTAAGAAAATTTTAGTGTATCACTAGTAAAGTTTATGCTGTGTCACTGTCATAAAGCAATGTTTGGTTCAATTTTGTACAAAAATGCCCAAATCCTGCTGTCCAAATATGCCACAGATGGTTCAGCCTTCATGCTATGAACATTCCCACTAAATAAAATTGGTTCTAACCCCAGTGGTTAAGGTAAACGGCGGGGTATGGAAAATTGAACTAGACCGTATTTATCCACCTTGGCTGAGTCGCACTCGGCTCACGATCAAAGGGATGCCGCCAGGCTGCTCTAGTCATCGAGTCACGAGCGAGGATAATTGGCTTCGCTCATGCGGATATGATCAGCTGATTACAATCTAGCTAGCAGACTGTACTTTTTATGGAGAGAGTTTTACGTAGTTTTTACTGTAATATTTGAAAAGAGGAGCGAAAACAAATATGAGTACAACTTTGAATTTTTCAAATCGGCCCAGGATAAGAGATTTTGCAACACAGCAACACTCACGATTACTTTCATTCGGCGCGCACTAATACAAAAATATAGGACCCAAGTTATTTAGATTTTGGAACACATGCATTGCAATATTCAAAATACTTTTATTATGAATCTTACAAGCTGTAAAACGACGTTGTTAATTTCATTGTGTTCATTCATTGTCATCCGTCAAATCGGCAATTTCCGAGATGTGATCTGCGGCGTGCGCGTATGTGTACAAAACACGTGATTGTTATGTTCCTGAAGTACGAAAATTAAGAAGGCTTTAACATGCCGTTATTATTGACAGGGACACGATAAAACGAATTTGGATTTTGACTATAGTCTTGATACAGCGATCTGACTGACCACTGCGTCAGTGTCTCCGTTAGACCCAGAAATTTCACACAGCCCGGGTAGTTCATTTCGTCCCCAACATGTAGATCGAGCCTTGGACTATTAATACTCCACGGCAGAGCTAACGACAGTCGGCCTGTGCACACAAAATCTGTGAGTTAACCAGCACTCACCTTGCACGTTACAGCCGTTTAAGTGAAAAACAATCTAGTAAACGCCATTTTCTTGCATAATCCTCCGCCTTTTGTAACAAAAAAGTCTATCGTCGATGACCCGCACACGCACGCTCACTCACTCTCATACACAGACGACCTTCAAAACAAACGTCACGTGACAACAACATGTGTGTTCATCCAGAGATTTTTCTCTTGTTGTGGAGTACGATGTAGCGCACATTTGGACTTAATCGCAATTAATCTGGACTCCACATGAACTTTAAAAATTGTAAAACATCAGGAAGATTTCAGGTAATTTGTTGAGTCGAAACTATATTTTTATTCAAGAGTACAAGTTTTCCTATTGACGATGGCGATTCAGCGGCGACGCATCAGTCGGCAAGTTTTCGCCCTGTGATGAGCACAATTTTTTGAAAAATTATCGTAATTTAACAACGGAAGTTCATAGCAATGCACCACAATTTTGTAGAAAGACTGTCATAGGCTAAAAATTCGTCACAAAGCGTAAATTTTATGAATCCTAGCTTCCGATTTTACCCGTTTGGGAAACCGGCTTTCAATTGCCGTAGGCTACAATAAGAATCCCCTCCCCGTGAAATGATTTTTTCTAAGCGTTTATTAGAGCCAATACAGTATACAGCTTTCCACCAAGGCTAGGTGATACTACGACATTATTCTTTGTTGCATTAGTAACTGGTCTTGGCTAATATTATCATTTTATGGCCTGGTCATCCATTCAGCCAAAAGTAGTTCCAGAGGTGGCTTATCAGCCAATTATTCACGCATGCTGACTCACAATAGAAGCCTGATAAGAGTGAAGGTGGATAAATGCGGTGTTCCTACAGTTTCTTGTTTTAGTGGATGTGTTCACGACATGTTGAGTGTTTTATGCTCACCATACTAATAATAAAATGAAGTTTTCTTAATATAGTACTTTTTGAGAAATTTGACTAATTTGGATTTCCTCTCCTGTTTACCTGTAAATTGCCATGTTGCTTTTAGCACTACTTTGAACTGTTTTGTCCACTTCAAAGTGATAATCTATTGTCAGTTATTCAAAATCCAGAAAGATATTCCTGCTGTGTCAAGAACATGTTGAGATTTGTTGACATTTCTCAAAACATCTGTAAATAAATAGTCACAGCAGTAGTTTGGGGCATGTATCTTACAGTACCTGCAGTGTGGTACTTGTGTAGTTATGGGTTAATGTTACAGTGACCGGTATTTCGTGTGCTGTTATGGATATAACTTACAGTGGTAATGGTAGATGCTGTTCTTGCAGTGAACAGAATAATATATTGCTTGTAGTATATACAGTTCTGGTTATATCTTAATGTGACCAGTATAATGTATTGCCTGTGTTATGTGATCTTTCCAGTCATCTCCCAAGAGCAAAGAAAGCTCAGGAAACACAAATGTTGCGGGACTTACAGTTCTGTCTGAGAGGCGCCTGTTCCTTGGACAAAAGGTATGTTTAGTAACAAGTGACATACTACATGCCCACGGCATGATGTATAGGACATTTTGATGTATAGGGCATGTTGACGTGTGGGGCATGTTGATGAGTGGGGCGCATTGATGTGTGGGGCGCGTTGACCTGTGGGGCGCATTGACGTGTGGGGCACGTTGACGTGTGGGGCACGTTGACGTGTGGGTGCATTGACGTGTGCCGAGGCACGTTGACGTATGAGGCGCGTTGACGTGTGAGGCACGTTGATGTGTGGGGCGCGTTGACGTGTGGGGGGTGTTGATGCCTGTGTGGGGCACATTAATGCCTGTGTGGGGCACATTAATGCCTGTGTGGGGCACGTTGATGTTTGTGTGGGGTGCGTTGACGTGTGGGGAGCGTTGATGTGTGGGGCGCCTTCACTTGTAGAGCATGTTGACGTGTAGGGCATGTTGATGCAGTTAAATGACAGAACTTCTGTATACCCTGGAGGAACCTCTAAATTTAATGATACCACGAATTTTTGAAAGAGGCCCATGAACAAAAATGTCAAATGAACCGAATATATGCCTTGTACAATCCATGTTCCTTCTGTGACTCTTAACTTGTTGGTCAGATTATTTATCACTTTCTCCAATTCTTGATCTGGTACTACATTTAATCTCCACTTAAAAGGACATTAGCGGTTTTTATGGTCAAAAACACTTGTCAATTATTGTTGAAGTTATTACCTTTGACCTGACCTATAAAACTACAAGTTATTACCTTTGACCTGACCTATAAAACAACAAGTTATTACCTTTGACCTGAGCTACAAAACCACAAAATCTCATTTTGTGACTTAGTTACAAATTGCCAATTCACATGGTTGTTTGGCAGACAGTCACCAAAATCAAGGCCAGTGTCTTCACTGTTTAAAAATGCTTAAAATGCTTTGCTACTTGCCTCGCGTGATATGGGTCAGCGGCAGGTTGTGCAGCTGCTACTTCTAAGCCAGTGGGTCCGATTCTGCATTTCTGGCACCTTTAACCTTTCTGAACTCATAGTGTTGTTTGAAGTGTTAACCATTTTGTTGTTTCTTTCAGTTAACAGTCATGCAAGGTGACATCATAAACGTGACTGCCGATGCTATAGTCCATCCTACCAATGCAAACTTTTATATGGGAGGGGAAGTGGGTAAGTTGTTATATGGGAGGGAAAGTGGGTAAGTAGTTATGTTGGAGGGGGAGTGGGTAAGTAGTTATATTAGAAGGGATGTGGGCAAGTAGTTGTGTTGGAATGGGAGTGGGTAAGTAGTTATATTAGAAGGGATGTGGGTAAGTAGTTGTGTTGGAGGGGGAGTGGGTAAGTAGTTATGTTGGAGCGGAAGTGGGTAAGTAGTTGTGTTGGAGGGTAAGTGGGTAAGTTGTTATATGGGAGGGAAAGTGGGTAAGTAGTTATGTTGGAGGGGGAGTGGGTAAGTAGTTATATTAGAAGGGATGTAGGTAAGTAGTTGTGTTGGAGGGGCAGTGGGTAAGTTGTTATATTAGAAGGGATGTGGGTAAGTAGTTGTGTTGGAGGGGGAGTGGGTAAATAGTTATGTTGGAGCGGAAGTGGGTAAGTAGTTGTGTTGAAGGGGAAGTGGTTAAGTAGTTATGTTGGAGGGGGAGTGGGTAAGTAGTTATGTTGGGGGAGAAGTGAGTAAGTAGTTTGTTGGAAGGGCAGGGGGTAAGAAATTGGTCCCTGTGGTTTTCAATGAGCTCCATCAGCCCAGATTTTGTTACTCTGAAAAAGTGAGGATAAACAGACTTTTAGCCATTCTTCTATACCTGGCTAAAATAGAATTGATCATCTTTTGGTGAAGTTTTAATCATATTTCTGTCACGTACGCATCTTTCTTGCATCTGTCAATTACTGATACTACTCAGCCAAGTCTTATACCACTGATCTGGTGAGTAAACATTGCACAATGTGTAACTTGCTATAATATGCTTCGTATATGATTATGTTTGAGACACAGTATTTGAACCTAACCACTTGAGGAACGAAAATTGAAAGAAAAGACCCCAAAAAGGCAGCCAAAAATTGTCAATAACCAATACCATTTTGATAAAAAGCTAGTGTCTACGAATAGTTTCAAGGAGTGTGATTGTTGTCTCCGCAGGACAAGCTCTTGAGAAGGCAGGCGGGAAGGAGTTTCAACAGGAAGTCAAGGATCTCCAGATATCACAGGGATCACTGGATGTGGCTGGTGGTAAGATGGGATATCTGGACAAACGAAATACTGTGGCATTAATTAAATTGCCCAAAAGGTTAACCAGCTGCTGTTGACCTGGGAAATAGCATCTGGTTTTCAAGCAGACAACGATGGTGTTGAAAAGCATACATTAGTGCCATCTTCCGAGTTCTCAGTTTATGTAAATATGTAATTCTTGAAGTGACTGGAGATGTCGATTCACCTGGCAATGCAACATCTCCATTGAATGGGACTTGGCATCCCCAAACATTAAGAGTAGTCAGTGAACAGGTTAGTCATTAGAGAGTAGTCAGTGAGTAGGTTAGTCATAAGAGAGTAGTCAGTGAACAGGTTAGTCATTAGAGAGTAGTCAGTGAATGGGTTAGGCATAAGAGAGTAGTTAGTGAATAGATAATCATGAAAGTGCTCCGAGGAGCGAAACTTGGCGAAATTAACAGAAAAGATGATGACAGAGATGATGACAAAGATGACGGATATGACGACGATGGTGGTGATGTTGGACAATACATGTTATGATATCATTCACATGACGAGCATAGAGGTCAGAACTCACTAAGAAATATGCTACAGTCTTAAGCGACACTTGGCGAAATTAAGTGAAAAGATGACGATGGAGATGATGACGAAGAAGACGAATATGATGACGATGCTGAACAACATCAAAACATTCATATGATGCACTCAGATGTCATAAATCAGCAAGAAATAGGCTACAAACTTGTTCAATAGAAGCTAAACCAACATCAATGCAGTAAGGGCGCTCAACAAAGGAACAGCGTTATCAGAAAATCTCCAATAATTCAAAAAGTAGACGTCCTAGCGAAAAATGGAAGATATCTGAAATCCCGTTCAAAACTCTACCTAAATTGTTAGTATCACGCAATTCCGTAAATTTTTCGGAAAAAAACGAAATTTTGCGTTTTTTTAAAGAAATTCAAAGTCATATCCTCCTCCCGTTTAAGTGGCACCTAAGTACGACTGAAAATGGGTCAACATGCGCAAGATCCGCCATCTTGAAAGCAACTTCCAGTTTTTTGGGTTGATATAATAGCATGTCATAAAAAACTAATATCCGTAAAAATTCGAAGCAATTGACCCTATAATGCGCCCTCTACAGGAGAAAACATTTTTAGGCCAAAATCGAGGTGCGCATGCGCAATCACCAATATTTCCGCTATCTTTAAACGGAAGAAAACAATTTCCGGTATACATGTAGTGCACATCCGGTCCATTAATTGTGCCGATTTTCAGCTCTGTACGTAAAAAATTGTAGCCTCCAGAAGTCTTTGAATCTTAAAATGGAAACAAAATGGCCACCACAGCCGCCATCTTGGATCCGATTATGACGAAAAACAATAGGCTTCCAGTACTTCCAGAACTACGTGTTATGTGTAAATTTCGTGATGATCGGACGAAAATTGCGACCTGTATCGTGTGAACAAACAAAAAAACAAGCTTGATGGAAGACCAACATACTTGGCGAAATTTGACAGTGAATAGGTTAGTCATAAGAGAGTAGTCAGTGAATGGGTTAGTCATAAGAGAGTAGTCAGTGAATGGGTTAGGCATAAGAGAGTAGTCAGTGAATGGGTTAGGCATAAGAGAGTAGTCAGTGAATGGGTTAGGCATAAGAGAGTAGTCAGTGAATGGGTTAGTCATAAGAGAGTAGTCAGTGAATGGGTTAGGCATAAGAGAGTAGTCAGTGAATGGGTTAGTCATAAGAGAGTAGTCAGTGAGTAGGTTTGGCATAAGATAAGAGAGTAGTCAGTGAATAGGTTAATAGTCATAACAGACAGTTTAAAATGGTTTACTCAAAGATTGTAAATAACCACTCTCTTTTGTTCGTCATTACACTTTTCGCATTCAGCTGAGGGTGTTGAGACATGAACAAGAAGTGGTGTTTAGATCAGGTTCATTAAATGGACACTTTTAGAAATTTAGTTGGCTTGTTCGTTAGAGTGGACAACGTGCGGTCGGCATGTTTTGTGTTACAACAAAGATATTCTGAATGACTTTAATATCCATCCATCTTCTTTTTTCAGCTGCAATATGTCCAGGCCATAACTTTTTTGCCAAATTTGTCATTCACGTGAATAGTCCTTCGTGGGGCAGCCCTAATGCCCAACAACTTCTTGAAAAGGCTGTCAAAAACTCCTTGGCCCTGGCTGATGAAAAACATCTCAAATCCATCGCTGTTCCTGCATTGAGCGTTGGGAAGTGAGTGCTACTATGCGACTGAACTGTGTTATTGGGGAATGAACCGAGATGTGTTGCAAACTAAGGTGTTGGCTATGATATATAGGGTGTTCAAAATTATGACTACTAGGATATGATTTTATTGGGAACTAATGGTGTTTTTCGTATTCCAGGAACTTCAAACTTTGCTTTGCCAGGAGTAGAAATTAGTGTCACAGTTGACTGTTGTTGCAGAAAATGAAATTTTTCGCATTGTGGCATCAAGCACAACCAATTGGGAAGTTCCAGCACAAATATTGAGGATTTTCCATCAACGCTGATGTGCCAAGATGGAGAACAATTAAATAAACTAATCTAGATTTTCTGCAATCGAAATTGTATTCAATTTGAGCATAGGATACAGTAGTTGTGCCGTGGAGCATGTGAAGATTATGAGAGAGTCAGATGGAGAATATCCATTCATTGTTTCTCTGCAGTTAGAGTCAGTTGTGGCACTTACCATGACATCTATTGGAAAGCAAATTTTGTGGTTCATGGAATTCAAAAAACACACCATTTGTTCCAGTGAACCCATTATCTGGTATTCAAATTTATGTTTTTGGTCATATTTTGAGATACCCTGTAGATGGTACTTGAATTGTCAGGAACAGAGTTTATTGGACTGGCAAATGTTGTATGAATGAAAGAACATGTTTGCTTATTATATCAGTTTGGTCATAGTTGGCCCCATAAATGCTGGGACCTTTAAAAATTCAATAAAAAATCAATGAATCTGTCCAACTGCCATTTCAAACTGATACTATTTTTATATACAGTCTCTTGAGACACCATTGCTACAAAAGTCAAGTCAATATTTTATTTTTTGGTCAAAAGTCCACAACATCACATAATACACAAAGAAAAAGGGAATTTTAAAACAAAAAGGTCATCTATGGCACATTCACATACTGGTAAAACTGCCAGTTGTTTTGTTGTTATTCATGTGAACAGTTCCAAAATGTGTTTTAGCTGGCTATTTAAGGACTCTTGTAAGTGTGATGTGATTAACAGAAAGAAGCTTACTGGTCACATGTCACTGCTAAATTATATATCAAAATAAGGCCTTCTGTGGGTAATAAATATCTAAGAAGAACCAGTCATGTGTTAGGCCTCAGATAAAAAGCCACGTGTTTGACTTCTACACCAGTCTTTGTCGCTAAGTGCCGTAAGTGGCCGGATACATTTTAGTTTGTGATGCCTGACAAAATGCATCATTTGTTCCTGTGCAGTTCTGTTGTACACATCTACAAAATCATGACCTCCGCCTGACCTAAATATTTACTGTAGACTGCTTGTACCTTACGGAATGCCTTTCTCTCCTTAGCTGCCATCTGTCCTGGCCATAACTTTCACGCTAAGTTTGTTATCCATTGTAATGGGCCCAATTGGACTACTAGCAATGCCCAGCAGCTTCTTGAGAAAACGGTGAAGAACTGTCTCTCGTTGGCTGACGAAAAAAATCTCAAGTCGCTTGCTTTTCCATCAATAGGAAGTGGCCGGTAAGAATGTTACTGTTACTGCTTTCCATCAATAGGCAGTGACCGGTAAGAATGTTACTGTCACTCCATCTATAGGCAGTAGCCGGTAAGAATGTTACTGTCGCTGCTTTCCATGTCAACTAGTATGCTTAGAATAATTCAAGAAACCTAGTGTAATCACGTGTTTCGCTTGCATGGCATTATCTCGCTTTCCTCACAAGGATGGTATTATCTCGCTTTCCTCACAAGGAACTTCCTTTTTGGAATGCAGCCCAGATTTGCATGAAGCAACTTGGAAGCAACCTGTGGTTTTGATCTAATTCTAAGCGAATGATTGCTTACGTAGTAGTAGTTACCAAACGATTGCTTTGATACGCAGTGGTTGCCAAACAGTTGCTTTCATACGTAGTAGTTCCCAAACAGTTCCGTTTTTCGTAGTAGTTACCAAGTGATTTGTGTCATACATAGTATTTTCCAAGTAATTGCCTTCATATATAGTAGTTCCATAATGTTCTTAGATTCATATGTAGTAGCTCCATAATGTTTTTGGAAAAGCAATCAATAATATTGATTTGTGAGCAATATTAAATAATATTGATTTGTGAACAATATTAAAAAGTGATGATTTGTGAGCAATATTAAAGCTCCATTTCATAACCGAAGACAGTTTTTGGCATAAGTTAAATATTAATAAATTTCTTCTTTATTTGTATTATTGTGTCGTCTTTAGTGGTCCTAATATTGCTCCTACCCTATCCTTACTCTGTCTGCTTCCATTTCAGTGGCGGATTTCCCAAGCAGACAGCTGCACAGATTATTCTGCGGGCTATCAACCAATACTTTGTGACTGTCATGTCCAGCTCTCTCAAGCAAATCTACTTTGTGTTATATGATGTTGAGAGCATCGGTGTTTACACGATGGAGCTTGCCAAACTTGACTCGTAACTACACAACAGATGTCTCTCTTAGTAGTCTTCAGTTCTTAGAGATTACCGTACTTATTCGGGTGAACACCCACATTCAGCTTTATATTTCTCAGTCTAGAATTTTCTAATTTTTTACCACCAATCTCACAAGAATTTTAGCTCCCAAAACGAATGTGACTTGGTAAGCTTTAGGTAATAAGCAGTTTGTTTTCAACAACAGCTTGCCACTTTTTACTTAAAAAGGCTTGAAAGAGTTGTTTTGGCTCAAGAGCATTCTTTTATATTGCTTGCTAAAATGTTGAGGGCATTTGTGTGAGCTAATCAACCTTTCTGGTAAACACTCATCCTGAAACCTCAAAAATTTTGTTTTCAGGTGCCCATGCTCTACTTAACAACTTCCCTGTCTTTTGAATTTCCCAAATGCCCTAGGTGTTCACCTGTCCAGGTACGGTATCTGTTTTTTGTCCTTTAAATGGGAACTGTTGGTGAGTTTGGTTACATAATAATCTATTTTTAGCTGTTATTAGAATCACAACAAAAATCTTTTTAAACTGTTGGAAGTGTTATAATAAAGTAAACTGTTGTGCCTGTAGGTTTATAGTGCTTTTTGAGCCTTCTACGTTTTGGCAATCTTGCTTTGTTGTGAATTAGGGTTTACCCTTGATTTCCGTCATGATGTAAGAACTACGCTGTCACTCAGGTGGTGGAGCCCAGTGTAATGGGTGAAGACCAGGCGTGGCTAATTTGCCCTTTGGTGTAAAATTGCATGACGAGGTTGTTGAACTAAGTTCTTCTGAATAACTTTGCATATCATGCACTGATTTTGAAAATTTGAAGTCGGGTAAAAGTTATTTTTCAGTTTTGAAAACAGTCACGATGGTTAGTTGCCTTTATAATTGCTCTTGCCCGTTTGACAGGCACACACTGTTTATGACTTTGTTATTGTTCAGTACTTGTCAACCAGCCCAGTAGCAAGTTGTCTGGTGCCAATATTTGTCAGCTGTACAAGTGTAGTTAAACTCATGGCATACGGTTCATACCTTGTAAAGTTGTATGTTAGGTTACTAAAGTGCTATGTGCAGCCAATGAACCCACATGGGCATTTGTTGGATTAGAAGTCATACAGGGTCAAACCCTTTTTTCTGAAAATGGCACCGTTTTTCATTTGCTACCATGCCGTGTCTGGTTTTAATCAACATTTTAGCTCATTTTGTTAGACTCGTAGGCAATATTTGTGTGCAAATGACTCACCACACATGAAGCGTGTTCAATAGAGTGAGCGCCCTCGTCCTGAACAGCTGTGTTCATGTTAGCGCTCGCGAGCGCTCGCGAACAACCTCGAGAGCATGTTCGCTTAGATTTCCAAGATGGTGTCCTGCGAAGGCTTCACGTCTGCAACATATGAACCCAATATGGTTCTGCAACACAAAAACTAACCTCAAAAGTTGACCAACTCATCCGAAAGTGCGACTTAAATTGCTGGTCGCTGTAGCGAGGAACAGTTTCCTCGACATAATTTTCGATTCTTGTCGGGCCAAAGCCTTCACGGTTGTTGTCTTGGGCTGCCGATATTAATAATTGTTGGCAAAGATTAATCATATTTATCGCTCAGTACGCCATAGGAAGGACTGTTAGTGTTAAGCTCATCGGCTAAGACGTTCAACACAATCTGCTTCAGAGTCGCCATACTGGATCACACAGTGAGCGCTCACAGCTGTTCAGGAGCTGTTCCTTGTGTTCGCGAGTACACGCTAGCGGGCGCTCACTCTGTTGAACACGCTTATGGTATCCACTCGTGTGTCATCAACTGCTGTTACTTACTAGAGAAGAGACAGACAGAACTCACCACACAGGGTGTCCATTCAGTGTGTTATCAACTGCTGTCACTTACTAGAGAAGAGACAGACATAACTCACCACACAGGGTGTCCACTCAGTATGTTATCAACTGCTGTCACTTACTAGAGAAGAGACAGACCATCAAGGTGCTATTGTTGCCACTCAACAAGGAAGTGGTCAAGAATTTTTGTACTCAGAGTAGCCAGGCGACCACTGCACTGTATCATCAAAATAGATGCTAAATCAGACTGATTCTTATGTAGTATATTGCTGGTAAATATTTCTTGTGGAAAATTTTGACTGCTTTGCTTTTCAGTGACAGAAACTGTCCGTGTTCCTACCATATGGTTGTGTCACCTTGTTTTATGATGATGGTCATCATACAACTCGTTTTCTAGATTTTTTCAGAAAACAACTATGAATTTGGTACCAAGTTTTAAACACGCTTCATGGTGTTCAATGATGCAATAGAAAGCTGCTAATTTATATCTTTAGTTGTTTAGTATAAAGCTTATTTAAGTGCAATTTTAATTGAGTTATAATTTAAGTATAAATTTTCATCGCTGAGGTATACACGATGATGTTGAGGTATTCATTGAATATTATATATGTTAAGAGTGTGTGAGGTGTTGTGAACAACCTAGGGAGTGCTTTTCATATTATTTTTACAGCAGATTTGCTCCGTGTTATTCACACTGGTCAGACTTGATGTTGGAGAAAATACAACCATTTCTATGTGCCCTGGCGTTCCATTTTATTGTTTAGTTGCAGATGGATCACAAGATGTCACCATTTCCTCCCCCAGTGTCCTAATTTATAACCCCGCAAATGCCCCCCATTCAGCTTACACCAGTAGCGTTTTGCAGGATTTTTTTCTTACCAAACAAGATCACCAAAAGCAGTTTTTGCCATGTTGTTGATGAATGTATTTCAGAGCAAAATTATCCACATGGTCTCTGTTCTTTGATTCCTCATTATTTTTATTCCTCATGCCGAAACACATACTTTAAAATGATTAAACCTTTTGATTTAGACTACTTAGTAATGAAATTGATCTCAAATTGTTCCTTAGCCAAATTGCAGGTGATTTCAAGGCTTGCTGTGGCTGGAAATTATATGCACTTTGAAGGAGTGATGAACAGTCAGTTACTCGAGAGATCAGTTGAACAAAGAACAGAGCAAGATGAGACAAACTCTATAATGGCAAGAGGCCGAAATCAAAACTTGGTTTTTGGCACTTGAAGTTGGTACTTTCGGGTTGAATAGCGCTGTGTTCTGAAAGGAAAATAGCATGAAAAATGTTGCAAAACTCTATATTCTTGAGGTCTGTATCTGTTCAGCTAACAGATAAAGTGGTTATAGACACAGTGGCTGTCACAACGTGTTTTAAGTAGCTAGACACAGTGACTGTATGTCACAACATGTGTTAAAGTGGCTATAGACACAGTGACTGTATGTCACAACATGTGTTAAAGTGGCTATAGACACGGTGACTGTATGTCACAACATGTGTTAAAGTGGCTATAGACACGGTGACTGTATGTCACAACATGTGTTAAAGTGGCTATAGACACAGTGACTGTATGTCACAAAATGTTAGTGGCTATAGACACAATGACTATGTCACAACATATATTAAAGTGGCTATAGATACAGCGACACTATGTCGCTACACGTGTTTTACATGATCAAAACTTCGTCACCCTGAGGACATTTCTTAGCCATATCATGTAGAATATATATAGGTAAATAAAACAACAAGAACGGATCAACTGAAATTTTCAGATATAATAACACCCTTCCTCAACAGAAACGGAAATAAAGTAAAATCAAACACTATATGACAACTGACATTTAAGATATGGCGGAATGAATGTGGATACACTATTGCGGAAAAAAATCAATGATATAATTTAAGAAGTTTTTATGTTTAATTCATGAGGTCTAGTGTATTGAGCTTGTCTATCCAAATCAAAAATGTTTCTCAACACAAAACTAATAATTGGAAGACAATGGTTAAATGTTAGACTTAGACTAAGAAAGTCATGAACATAATAGGTCTTTTTTAACCTAATACATTCAAAGATCCATTGGTGACATGTATTAGAGTTCTTTTGCAAATAACCTAATGCATTCAAAGATCCACTGGTGGCAAAGTATTAGAGTTCTCTTGAATGTCACCAAGTGCATTCAAAGATGCTACTCTTATGAAAAGCATCCAATTTTAGTACTGTAATTATTTTTTGGTTTAAAATTGGAGAGATTTTAACACACTACACTCAAAGATCCCACAATCATGACGTATCATTACTCTAGTACATAACCTGGTGCAAACAACTCAAACATCCAACAGCCANTAGACACAGTGACTGTATGTCACAACATGTGTTAAAGTGGCTATAGACACAGTGACTGTATGTCACAACATGTGTTAAAGTGGCTATAGACACAGTGACTGTATGTCACAACATGTGTTAAAGTGGCTATAGACACGGTGACTGTATGTCACAACATGTGTTAAAGTGGCTATAGACACGGTGACTGTATGTCACAACATGTGTTAAAGTGGCTATAGACACAGTGACTGTATGTCACAACGTGTTAAAGTGGCTATAGACACGGTGACTGTATGTCACAACATGTGTTAAAGTGGCTATAGACACAGTGACTGTATGTCACAAAATGTTAGTGGCTATAGACACAGTGACTGTATGTCACAACATATATTAAAGTGGCTATAGATACAGCGACACTATGTCACTACACGTGTTTTACATGATCAAAACTTCGTCACCCTGAGGACATTTCTTAGCCATATCATGTAGAATATATATAGGTAAATAAAACAACAAGAATGGATCAACTGAAATTTTCAGATATAATATCTTTCCTCAACAGAAACAGAAATAATGTAAAATCAAACACTATATGACAATTGACATTTAAGATGTGGCGTAATGAATGTGATACATTGTTGCAGAAAAAATTTCAATGATATAATTTAAGAAGTTTATGTTTAATCCATGAAGTTCTAGTGTATTGAGCTTGTCTATCCAAATCAAAAATGTTTCTCAACACAAAACTAATAATTGGAAGACAATGGTTAAATGTTAAACTTAGACTAAGAAAGTCATGAACATAATAGGTCTTTTTTAACCTAATACATTCAAAGATCCACTGGTGACAATGTATTAGAGTTCTCTTGTAAATAACCTAATGCATTCAAAGATCCACTGGTGGCAAAGTATTAGAGTTCTCTTGTAAATAACCTAATGCATTCAAAGATCCACTGGTGACAATGTATTAGAGTTTTCTTGAATGTCACCAAGTGCATTCAAAGATGCTACTCTTATTAAAAGCATCCAATTTTAGTACAGTAATTATTTTTGTTTAAAATTGGAGATTTTACCACACTACACTCAAACATCCCACAATCATGATGTATCATTACTCTAGTACATAACCTGGTGCAATCAACTCAAACATCCAACAAACGATGTATCATTACTCTAGTACATAACCTAGTGCAATCAACTCAAACATCCAACAAACGATGTATCATTACTCTAGTACTGACATAACCTGGTGCAATCAACTCAAACATCCAACAGTCATGATGTATTATTACTTTAGAACATAACCTGATGCAATCAAGCAAAGTACAATAGTTTGTAATGAGATTCATTGACGAGAGATGTTGATCTCGTATATCAAACAGTATACTTTGTGTTCAACATAAAGCACACCAACTGATAGAGAGGACAAACTTGGAAGCCATTAGCTTTGACCAGAGCTATAAAATGAAAACATCCATAGGTCTTTGTGATTTTGTTACAAACTCTCAATTCTTGCTGTTGGCTTCCAGTCATTCGCACAAATTGAGGGTTGTAAAGTTATCAGTTAAGTATGGTTGAAATACTCGGCTACTCACCAGATGTGGCTTGGTTCTACTACAAAAGCATTGGACTGTGATTGCAGAGGTTGCGAATTCAAAACTGTCTTGGAATTTTATCACACAAATAACCAATATTCTTGCCAAGTGTGGCACTTTGAAAATGACAATGTCTCGTATGCCAGTGTCAAAATTTGAGTTTTGTTGTTTACCAACTACCAATGGTAAGCCAGTATTGTGAGGCAGATAGCTTAATAATTAGGTACGTAATAATCTAGAGAAACTCAACCATACAGATTACTTTCACTATACCCAAATGCACACTCAGCCTTAAGTTTGCAAACCACTGAAAATTAAAACTGACATTACTTTGCTCACATCTTGTTCAAATGTGAAATGTTAGAATCATATTCAAGTGAAGTTTTTTATTTTCAGACAGTTCCACATGTGTTCATCAGATTGTGCACTTTAGTATTTTCCATAAGAGATAGCTGCCATAACAAATTATGCTTAAGTACACAAACACACATAAACAATATTGCATTATACAGTTTACACATAATCATGTTGACAAAAATTTGACTACACCCATTTACAAAGCAATTCAAAGTAAAATTTAGGAAGACTTATCAGTATAACTGAGCAATAGATTATCTACAGTATTTGTAAAGTTAAGGCACACCGTGAGTCAATTAACAATCTCAAACAAATCTATTCTTTAAAGCTACTCTACACCCAGCCTGGAAAAGATGTATAAATACAAATATAGAGCTTTGCAACGATATGAGCAAAAATTACAAAATAAAATCTGAAACAGAATTAATGTCATTAAACGATACACTCTTCCTTGAGTAAACAATGCCATCAAACCAATATTGTGCAGTTAAACTTAAAGAGCAATCACATGCATCAAGTTAGGGTGTCATAAAATTGAGCGCCATCTGGCCAACTTCTGTCTCCACCAATTCTTCAATCCACGTTTTTTTTTCAAGTTCAAACACAGTTCACAACTAATTACCACAGGTGTTCGCATTTTTTTTGGAGTTTTGAGTATTTCACTACCAGCCAACCAATATTCTGAGCAAATTTTATTTTGGGGAAGTAATCATGAGCTCCCAAAAAATATCGCTTTATTGAACCAAAAAATTGAGCAAATAGTGCATGTCACAAGTGTACTAACAGTTTCAAACTGACATATGACTCCTCTTTGTTACAAATGTGGTAAAGTGATTAGTGTGGTTAATTAAATCCTTGAAAATGACAAGCAATTTAATGTTGAAGCTAAGTCTGAAGCGGCAATGAATGGACTCTTCTCAAGTCGACTGGAATTTTATGGAGTTTGCTCATTCAAAATGTGGTTTTTGACACAAGATGCCGATTTACAGCAATCAATCTTGTAGAATTTATGACTACACTGATGAGTAATCAACATTACAGCCTTTATAACGAGCATTGTAATTAGATACAGTCAAACCGTACTACAACGTCCCTGCTTCATTCCACACGTCACTAACCAACTGTATTGTATTCAAATTACTTGTTACAGTGAGCTTTCCTTGGAACACAAACATTTCAAAAAAGTCCAAAACGTTCAACGAAACGTGGAGAAAGGAGACAGTGTGGCCTAGTGTGATAGGTGACTGCTTCTTTATTCGAGGTTGTAGGTTTTAGTCCCACTGGGCCACACTGCTAGACCGTTGAGACAGGTGTATAGCTGCTCCTCAGCACGGTTTTAATTATATATTAATAAAGCACAAAAATGGTTCCAGATGATCAGCGCAACGGGCCCACATGCGCGGTCTGCGCACGTCTGGTACAACGTGTATCAGATGGAATGCAATTATTATTTTTTAATGAAACGCGGCTCGACTGAACAAAACTTTTTAGCACTACTTAATCGGCAGGATGATTTAGTTTAACTAATCTTCAAACACACAGTCTTCTTCTCTGTGTAGAACTCCAGTGAATCCTTGGCACTCTCTCGACCAATCCCAGAATCCTTCATACCTCCAAACGGCATGTTCAGGTCCCTCACCAGCCAGCAATTCACCCACACGGTACCAACCTATACACCATAAACATTAATAATTAAATGTTTATTTCATCTTAAAAGAAAAATTACAAGAAGTGGTACAATTACTTTCACTTGCAGTCAGTGGCGATGTGCCCTACCTCATGAAAACAGGCATATCGATTATAAATGGCCAATAACACTAGCTGTATGAAACTTTTGATTTCAGCGTGTCATTTTGTGTACCACAAACATGAGCGCCATTCAGTGTGTTATTCTAAACATTTGATGGTTATTTAGGGAGACAAAGCACTATTGCATTTCAAAGATGAACTGATGTAGTTAGAGTAAATGTCTGGTAATAGGCTATAACAAGGTTTAGTTTCCTTTTGAATTGTAACAACAATAATTACCATATTCATTTTCGTTTTAACAGTTATAATATTTATACAACATGCATCATAACATTCAACATCAAGACCCACATTTTTAAGGCATCAGTCTGAGTAAAATGTTTCTTAAACTTGACTTCCTTAAAACTCCTATGCATAGTACTATTACAAGCTCAACTGAATAGTCAGGGCATCAACAAATGCACGTCATTGGAATGGATTTTTTTAACCAAAACTCCATCCAGTCAGAACCTTGAATGCAAATGATTATGCTATTTGGTCCAAACGAAACTTGACTTTGCTTTCCGCCTGTAGTTTTGGTGACAATATCACTAACATACCTCCAGTTTTTGTGACACTCTGTGGGCTTTTCCAAGGTCATTGGTCCAGACACTAGCACACAACCCATACTGTACCATGTTGGCTCGGACAGTCACCTGGAGAAAAAATTAATACACCCGTCTCGAACATCCACTACTAACCAACTTGACCTTACACATATGAATAACAGAAAACTTTAAGAAATGAGATGATTTTTTCAAACATTAAATTTTCAATCCTTCAGTTACCTAAATACAGTAGATAAAATATGCTTATTAAATTGTTATTGTTTACAATAACTAAAATAATCATACTTTGAAAACAAGCATTATTTATTTTCCTCCCAGCTGATACCTGTCTCCCCACCTATGATGTGACAGTTATACATTTCCCGATCTGTTGGGAAAGTGGGCGCTTAATTTTCCCAACTAAAATTGCACTCAGAGACTTGCACCATCACTCACCTCTTCTTCAGTGTTGAATGGCACAATACACACAACAGGCCCAAAGATCTCTTCTTGCATCAGTCGAGACGTGTCTGCTACGTTAGTGATCACTGTTGGCAAGACATAGTGACCCTGTGGATACGTAGGAATAAGTTAGTCACAGGCGTGGCCAATTAGGTCGAGTCGAAATTGCAAACTCAAACAAGAGCAACGCGGAGCATTGAAATGAGCCCACGAATACACCACAGACAGGGTGCTTCTAGGGTTTTTTTTATTTTTATCATAAAATGGCCACTAGATAGCGCAAATATGTCCAATCCATCTCTTCTTTAATAGAAAGCTATTTACTAAAATTTCATAAAAATGTGTCAAGGAACTTCATAGGAACAAAGGAAATTGCCACTAGGGTGCACAGCGTTCATTGGGTCCACCTGGAAGTCGTCGTCGTCTGTTGTTGGCTTCATATAAATACACTTACTAAATATAATAAAAATCCTGCAGTAGGTTTAGGAGAATACATGGGCGCAAAACAAAACAGAACTACCACCAGGAGGTGCCACGGTAGTCAAAGTCGTCAACGTAAACCGTCCTCTTCATACTGAGAATGCCAATTTTCACAAGAGCAACACGGAGCAATGAAATGCGCCCACGAATGCACCGCTAATGATGTGCTTCTAGGGGTGTTTATTTGGAACATAAAAATGGCCACTAGATGGTGCAAAATACGTCGAATCTATCCGAAAACTTGTACGTGTCATTAAAGTTATTTACCAAATTTCATAAAATTCCATCACGGAACTTCTGAGAAACAGATGGAAACGAAAAAATAAAATTGCCACTATGACGCTATAGACACAAAAAAACATAGCTGCCACTAAGAGGCGCCACAGTAAATAGTCGTCGGAAAATCATCATCAGACTTCCTCTTCACATATAGGAAGAGACATGCTAATTTCCACAACCATCCTTAGAGTGGTTTGGTTGACAGAGGGACGGACGCCAAATAACAAGACTCGAAAACAGTAAAATAGGCCACTAGATGGCACAAAATACCACGAATCAAACAGAAATCCGGAGGATATCATCAAATAACAAATACATACCTATCTGCCAAATTTTATGAAAATCCGTTGTGAACCTTTGAAGATAGAGGTAAAATTTAAAAACTAAAACTGCCACTAGGTGGCACACTAGTAGTTGAATCCATCCGAAAATCATCGTCATTTGTTGTCAAGCTCATATAAATACACTTGCTAAATTTAATAAAGATCCTGCATATATGCCAATTTCCACAATCATCCTTAGAGTGGTTTCATTGACAGAGGGGCAGATGCCAAAAAAACAGACTCGAAAACAGTAAAAANAATAGCGTTCTAGTGATTCCCGATCTACATGTTGTGTGCAAATTTCGTGAAAATCGGACCAGAATTGCGACCTGTAGAGAGCGAACAAACAAAAAAAAAAAAAAAAAAAAAAAAAACTTGCTGTCAAAGCAACATACTTGGCGGTAAAAAAACTAAAACTGCCACTAGGTGGCACACTAGTAGTTGAATCCATCCGAAAATCATCGTCATTTGTTGTCAAGCTCATATAAATACACTTGCTAAATTTAATAAAGATCCTGCATATATGCCAATTTCCACAATCATCTTTAGAGTGGTTTCATTGACAGAGGGGCAGATGCCAAAAAAACAGACTCGAAAACAGTAAAAATGGCCACAAGGTGGCGCAAAATGACTCGACTTTAATCGAAACCGGAAGATAGCATCAACTCACTAACAGATGCCTATGTGCCAAATTTTATGAAAATCCATTGACGACCTTTTAAGATACAGGGGTAAACGTAAAAAACTAAAATTGCCACTAGGGGGTACACCAGTAGCCTGATCCGTAAGAAAGTCGTCGTCCTTTGTTGTCAATTTCATGTAAATACACCAGCAAAATTCAATAAACATCCTGTAGAGCGTTTAGGAGATACAGCCATGGGCGCAAAAACAAACAAAATTGCCACTAGGAGGCGCGCCATAGTAGCCGAAGTCGTCGGAAAATCATCGTCAGCCGCCGTCTTCACAGTAAGAACATATATGCCAAATTTCAAAATCATCCCTAAAGCGGTTTGGTTGATAGAAGTGCAGAAGCCAAAAAACAGACTCAAAAACAGTAAAAACGACCAGTAGGTGGTGCAAAGTACCTCGAATCTGACCGAAAACGAAAGAATGGCATCATCTCCCTAATAGATGCCTAACTGTCAAATTTTATGAAAATCCGATAACGACCTTCGAAGATACAGAGGCAAGCGTAAAAAAACTAAACTTGCCACAAGGAAGCACACCGGTAGTTGGAGAAATCCGAAATTCGTCTTCGTCCGTCGTCAGGTTCATAGGAACACATCTGCCAAATCTCATCAAGATCCTGTGAGGGGTGTAGGAGATACAGCTGCTGACGCCGGATGCCCGTACACCCGACGCCCAGACACAGATGATAGCAATATGCGACCACATATAAATATGTGAACGCATAAAAATAATCCTTAGAATGGTTTGATTGACAGGGGGGTGGATGCCAAAAAACACTCGAAAACAGCAAAAAATGGCCACTAGATGGAAAAAATACCCCAATTCCATCCGAAAACGGGAGGATAGTGTCATCTCATCAATACATTCTTATATGCCAAATTTTATGAAAATCTGTTGAGGACCTTTGAAGATACAGACGTAAACGTAAAAACTAAAATTGCCACTAGGGGGCACACCGGTAGTCAGATCCATGCGAAAGTGGTTGTCGTCCGTTGTCAACATCATATAAATACACTTGCTCAATTTAGTGAGGATCCTGCAAGCGGTTTTAGGAGATACAGCCATGGGCGCAAAATACTAGGAGGTGCAAAGTCGTCGGAAAATCATCACGAGCCGTCCTCTTCATAGTAAGAACATACATGCCAATTTTGACAATCATCCTTATACCGGTTTGGTTGATAGAGGGGCAGTAAAAATGGCTACTAGGTGGCGCAAACTATATTGATTCCATACGAAAATAGAAGGATAGCGTCATCTCTAATGTATGCCTATATGCCAAATTTTATGAAAATACGTTGTGGACCTTTGAAGACTTTAGAGGTAAACGTAAAAAACTAAAATTGCCACTAGGGGGCACACCAGTGGTTGGATCCATTCGGAAGTTCGCTCATGTTGTCCCGTCCATGAAAGGAACACATGAGCAAAATTTCATGAACATAGGTCAAAGGGTTTTGGAGATAGAGCAGCGGACGCCGGACAAACGCTAGACGGACGGGGATGACGGCACAATGCGTCCACATATAAGTATGTGGGCGCATAAAAATCAAATTAGTGGCAGCAAATCTTCAGAAAGAAGCACAAATCAAAACAACGGTTTCCTGACGGCACTGCATACTGTACTCAGTGAGATTATACATGCACATCACAGAATGACAACTAATGTGATTATTATGTTGTGACACATTTTGCACTTCAATAGTGAGCTTTGTATTGCCTTGACTTTGCTTTAGGCAACAGAAATAAGGCTGACATAACTCTAAAATTTTCCAAGATTTTAGAATGTCCTGGGCAGAGCTCTAACGTGTTCACAATTTCAAACTAGTCTTATTAATTTGTAGACTTCTAGGCCTTTGAAAATACTAATAAACAATCCATGTAGAATGTCCACCCTATCCACCCCATGACCACACAGTGATATACACACCCTCTTACACCTGTCAGGTACATCCAGACTATTAACCCTATGACCACACAAAGAAATACACACTTTCTTACACCTGTCAGGTAGGTGCAGACTACTAACCCCACCACACAGTGATATACACACCCTCTTACACCTGTCAGATACATCCAGGCTATTAACCCTATGACCACACAATGATATACATTCTTACACCTGTCAGGTAGATCCAGACTACTAACCCCACCACACAGTGATATACACACCTTCTTACACCTGTCAGGTAGGTCCAGGCTATCCACCCCATGACCACACAATATGGTTGCCTCCTCTTCCCTCGCTGCGTCTATGTATCCAACCACTTTCTTCCAATGTTCACTACTGATCAGAGCGCCCATATTTACACTGTCCTTAGGGTCACCCACCTTCAACTTCCTAACAGTCAAAAAATGAACAACTTATTACATCACAGTACAGCCACCCTAACAAACTGATGTCAAAATGTCCGAGTTACGCTGGGCTTCCTAGACATGGAAACATCAGTTGTTATTATGAAATGGAAATGAGTCGAACAAAGTCAACTTAAAAAACTGACAATTTCAACCCAGCCAAGAAATCATGAGATGAGACCAGTTTAGCATTTTAATTAGACTCAACTGCATAATCTGGTCAACACAGAGTATTGTACATAACTGGAGGACATCATACTCCTCAATCAGCAAAAAAACCTGACATCATTCAATGAACATAATCTTAGTATGTTACTACTTTCCAACAAAACACGACTTCTTGTTAGCATTGCTTTGGCACCACATACTGACCTGACAACCACGATACATTACCTTACCGCTTGTACAAACTTGTCAACGAATTCATTAAAGATTGTCGTCTGCACAAATATCCTACTTGTGCAGAGACAGATCTCACCCTGGTTGGCAAATGACGACCTACAATGAGAATGAACTGTAAGTAGGGAACAAATGAAGCTAAAAACACAAGTGAGTGGTGATCATACTAAAAAATATTAAGGTGACTGATATATATTTAAAATTCTTCCCTTTGGACAAAAATTCTAAATGGCTAAAAATAAAATTTTTTCTAAGGCTGATTCACACAATTTTGCAAGAGTTGCAGTTGAAGTCTTTTCAAAGTATTTGGTCGATTACTTTTATCTTGTACTGTTCAAATCGGGGAAAAGTTGTTCTCCGATGTAGTATTCTAACAGCCCGACATGCTTGAAAAAGTACTAAAAGGCCAAAAGGCTGAAAACAAAACTAATAGCACATGGTCACGAGTGAGTGAGTCTCGCAAGGTAACCAGACACTCATCTTGTAAGTAACACTTAGTTCTTTCTCACCTTACTGTGGTATTGATACACTCAGAAATGTTAACATCGCCAAATATAATGGCAGCATTCTTTCCGCCAAGCTGAAATGAATAAAAAGTAAAGTTGCACACACTAGAGCCAACATAACAAGACATTCAAAAATAGTTTTATTAACTAATTTTACAGCATTTTAAAGCAGGAGTAGTGAATGTATTTGAAAATTGCTGTTTTCATGTTATAATGTAAACTTCCAAAAGACCTGATCAGTACTGAGAGTAATTTGAAGGACACATTCTTTTGTATCAGCTTAAGAAAACTTCTAGTCAATATAACCTTTACATCATACCTCTAAAGACAGTTTCTTGTAAAATGGCGCTGCAGCCTCCTGTATCTTTAGAGCAGTCAATGTACTTCCAGTGAACGAGATCAGAGGGACGTCAGGGTGAGACGTGAGGGCGTGGCCAACTTTGTGCCCATATCCAAACACCATGTTGACTACACCAGCGGGTAAGCCTTAGCAACAAGTGGAAGATGTCAGGACTACGGATTTACAATATTACAAAGCAAATCACAAACATTTTTAAGTCTGGTCTGCATGCCACCTGTTGGTCACATCACGTTACCTAATGAACATAAGTCTGAAAAGATTTTTGCCCCCGACCAGGACTCGAACCCAGGACCTAACCCTGCAGAAACTCTAGCCACTGAGCCAAAAGGACTACTGGTTAAACACAGAAATCCAATCTGACTTAGCAGCGGGCATCCTGCCCATATTATGAAGCAAAGTTGACTAAATAGTTACAGTGCCATCTTGTGACCAGTTACGACCAAAAATCAGAGGCCTTGAGCCATTTTAAAAGGAGTGATGTGTTGACATGACTAGGGATGGAAAATGATTAAGTCACACCCTTAGCAACAACTCCAAGCTGGAAACAAACACTATGGCGGTGACCAATTCATTTCCACTAACACATAACTATGTTCAAAGCAACAAAATACATTAAAAGTAAGGTATTGGTCAATATTTTCTAAACCAGAGAATAGCTGGTCATTTTCCAGTTACAGCATTTGACCAAATGTAAATTCTCATGGATAAATGACAAGACATGGGAACGAAATGGCAGAATTTCTTGGATTTTCTCAATAGGATGACGCCATACTTTCCATCCTATTGATTACCAAATACACGAAACATCTGGCAAACAAAAAAGAAAACAAACAAACACCATGCCAGAGTAACATATTTGGCAAAATTTCATCTCACCAAATTCAAATAATAGTTAAACTCCAAAAGCCATCAACAAACTTGGCATTTTACCAAGTAGTATTCAGTCTGCAATCTGTTAGAGCTTGATGCATGACCACTCCTTTGAAAGAATACAAGACTAAGTGTGTGATTATTTGGCAAGGCCATCCTGCATGTAACAGTTTGCCCCATTTCAATTCCCGGGCAGGATATAGCAAAAGCTTTGAATCAGTCTTGAACACCAGATGGCATAAGGAGCAGATGACTACAGGACAGCCATACAATAATCACCAGGCACTGGTGAAAAAATAGCTGCACACTTAAAGTAACGAGTTTCTCAAAGAGAATTCTTTTCTTATGGACAAATTTCCTTTCTCACGAACCAGCTCTTTTCACTTCCTGACAAGACACATGCTCATGCCTGGCACAACATACTGCTGCGAATTAAAGTACAGTGAAGACAAAAATGACATCATTAAAGAAATAATTGTCGGATATTAAAGCTATACTGTAGTTTGTCACTTGTTTGATGAAAACATTAATTAATGCAATTCATGAGAAAGAAACCAACCCTGGACGTAATATGGCTGTGTTATCAATACCTGCTTCGTTTAAAACACTGCACAGCATCCAAGCGGTGACTGAGGTCATCTCACTCGGCTTGCACACAACAGTGCAGCCAGAGGCAATAGCAGGAGCGATCTTGAAGGTGAGTAAGTACATTGGAAGATTCCAAGGAGCGATAAGGCCGGCCACACCCATCGGCATCTTCTGAGAGTAGTTAAGACATCTGAACTGTTCTTGATATGTAGACCTACACAACGGAGACATCATTAACATGATACGTAGATCAACATAATAATGCCACCATTAACATGATCAGAAATACAGAAGACAGCTGAAAATGTCATCTGACCTCAAAACTTTCCAAATATGTATGACACACGACGGCAGACAGAAAATGGCAGATAAGAGGATGTTTCACCTTGTATGTGCCTGATCCATCAACAGTATCAGAAAGGCTGCATTTTTTTGAGTGAATAACAATGCAACAGTATCAGTGTATATTTAAAGAGTATTAACTTGGGACTTCATCATAAGAAAACCCTCCTGCAACTCTCTGACAGTCTCGTTCTCCTCAGAAAATCAAAAGACGACCATTTTGTCAAATCATTGCCTATTGAATATCTAGTTTATAATCGTAAAGTCTCAAAACAATCTATAAGCACAGTGACAGTGTTCCTTTTCAGTTTGTATCAAATTTTCACACCTCGTTTTCTCCAAGATAAAATCATTAGATAACAAATTAAACTTACTCATTCAAGTCATGCTTTATATAAGACGCAAAAAATCTGAAGTTGTACACAGCCCGCGGGATGTCAACAGCCTTAGCCAAGGAGATTGGTTTGCCTTGATCTCGGGATTCAGCAACAGCAAATTCTTCTAATCGAGATTCTAAAATATCAGCTATCTTGTTCATAATCTTGGATCTTTCCTCAGGGGGCACTGCAGACCACCTAAAAGAGACAACCTAGTAGAAATATGAGCAATCCGTAGCTTCTCAACCTGTCATATCCAAAAAAATAATTCGCAATATCAGGCCCCTAGGAAGACAAAAATTATTGGGGGGGGGGCACAAACCATCGAGGCTTCGCCAAACTACCCTCCTCCGTATCGCATCACCTCTGCCCCCAACCTCCGCACCCCGTGCTTCTGATGCATCATATTTGTACCGGATCTCCCATGTCCGCCCCAGATGGAGGGCAATCCTTGGGATGCAGCCATCAAGAGTTGAGTAACAGTGAACTAAAATGGAGAGTAACTATGGCTATGGGCCTAGGACCAATGCACTGATGGGTAGCGAGGAGCTGCCTCAAGTAACTATACCCAGTGGCGGATTTAAGGGGGGGCCAAGGAGGCCATGCCCCCTTAAATTTCTCCCAGATTCCATTTGGCAGTACATGTTAATACTCTGCCCTGTCCCCCCTCTAACTCAAAATCCTGGATTCGCCCCTGGTAGCTGAGATCTAACTGGGTCAAAATACGAAATTCCCGTTGCTGGTCAGCTCAGCTATGGTTCACTCACTTGAGACAGGCAGCTTATCTCGTACATATCCATCTGTGCTGGCTCTAAGGTCAAGATTCACTTTATTGTGATCCAGTTTCGGGAAAACTTTATTTTAATGTGGTCATTCTTTGAAAGAGGTTTTTGAAAAGGTGAGGGCCCTGGAATATAGTGCTTTTGGGGAGGTTTCAAAATTCCTTGTTGAAACGCGACTGGCAGTCCAGTTTCTGGTTTGTGGGGACAATGATACAGAGTGTGCCCCAAAGAACTAGAACTCACTTCAATGCCTGGATTTCAGTTCCCATGGATCACTGAGATTCTGTGTGGGCCTACTGCATGGCTATATCTTATTTTTAACTTGAGTGCGGCAGTCATGACATGCACGGGAATCAGGGCAAGCAAAAAATTCAGTTTTGAAGAACAAAAATTCATTGCGCAAAACCTGTGGAAACTAAAACACCAAGGAAGTGCAAAGGCAACCTTTCCAATGCAATGAGTTTAATTTTATTTACTTTAAGACTTTTAAAACTTTTTTCGATCAACGGTTTGTGATTCCAAATTTCATCAATATCTTCAAATAGGTAAAAATTGTCTAAGTGTACTTTACTATTTGGGGATCGGATTATAGAGTTTTTCCAACTTCAGGCTGCAACTAAATTCAATGAAACATCACCAATTTTTACAAGATTGGCTTCTAATTGTCAAAGATCATCCATGACTCTAACGATTTTCGTAGACACACAAACAAGTAAATCAGAAATCAACAAATTTGTTTATCAAAACAGAATGTTATAAGCAATTTCCACAGTCATGCTCGCATATTTTTAACACGGGTAACCGGGAACATGGGAGATGGGGCATTCGTATTAAGTTGTATTTTTGCTCATTTCAGAGGTACCTATAATGGTTTACGAGGTAAACTCCACTTACAAAAAGAATGATGAAATCTTTGTTTATGATTGTAAGTTCTTTAAGTACCCCCTTTCGAAATGTACACGGTCTTCACAAATAGTAGCTTAGACAGCAGTGTTTTCTACATGTGGGAATTCCTTAAAAACAACTCATAGTAACTATCTTCAAAAGAGATACTATTTTTGAGATACTATGGGAAACAATAACATTATTCTATAACTAACCACTGGAAACAGTCCTTTTGTGTAATTCACAATAGTGGTTTCACATTCTTCAAAATTCCACTCTTTTGATGGTGGTCAATTGTATTGTATTTTTTCACATTTTTTGGTTATTTGGGTCGAATGTCTTGACACTGCTGTGCTGTGCACAAATGTTTTTGGTTCTTTGATGAATTTGGAATCTCAACTTGCCTCGTGAACACTTGGCAATGTCGGATTTACGTGTATAGAGGGACAAAGTGATATTTCCCCGAACTGCTCCACCGAGAGAGGGTCCCGTCTGAAATGGGACACCTTAAGATGAAAGNATTATGCCTCACACTGGTCAAAACATCGAAGTCACATTGTTATAACTTAACTAAATCTTAGTCTAAGTACCGTACCTTATGCATACAGGGATACCTTAGGAGGCAGTCGATGTTTTTAATTCCTTCCACCTCAAAAATACTTCTGTAATCATTTTTTATCAATCCTTTGTTCAGTTGCCCAAATCAGCAACTGGCCATTTTTAACATTGCGCAAACCGGGAGATATGTCGTCATACCTCCTGGTGCGCGTAGTGTTGAAAATGACCAGCTGCCGATTGGGGCAACTGAATTAAGGACTCCAAAAAAGGTTTAATTACAGGAGTATTTGTTCGAGATGCAAGGAATTAAAGACATCGATGACCTCCTTAGGTGTCCACATATATGTAAAATGTACTTATAACAATGTGACCTTGATGTTTAATCAGTGTGAGGCATCGAAAAACTTCGGTCATATAAAGCGCCTATACTGTATGCATAAGGTACGGTACTTAGACTAAGACTTAGTTATAACAATGTGACTTCGATGTTTTGACCAGTGTGAGGCATAATTCGCCGAAAAGCTTCCGGCGTATGAAGCGCCATTATCGTCTCCTAGAGGCAGCAAGGTTGTTGTATGAACACTATCGTCAAAACACAAATATTTACTAGTATAATAGTAGTATACAACTTCGCCTTTGGCTTTGCACCAGCCCAGGCCCCAGGGCTAACGGCGTAACGCACCTGCAGAAAGCTTCTTTAGCAGCACGCACAGCCACATCAACTTCGGTTTTACCACTGTCAGGAATAGTTGCCCATGGCTCTCCTACTGACGGATCTTCACTATATAAGACATTTGGGCAAGACACAAAAGAACCATTTATAAAATTCTCAACAACAACCTCCATCACTCTAGTTTTCTTTGGGGTTTGCATGGGGATGTCCGGAAATAGGCCAGCACTCCTGTTGGCAACCCTTAACCAATAATAGGTACTGTAAGATATATTTTTAAGAAAGGACGTGTGCTATTGGCCAGCTTTCAGTAACCGGAAGTTTGTAAATTCAAACCCATTTAGGGTGGTAGATTCCGTAAGTTATTGACATTATTTTGTATATTCTGACAGAAATTGTAAAATGTCTGCGGCATCAGCCGATATAACTGGCACCAGTATTCCACTGATTCCGCCAGACTCGCCTGGAAGTTCAGTGTCATCTACTCTTCAAAATGAATACGAAGAATTACTTAAGTACGCTGTCGTTGTTCCCAAATACGACCCAAGTTCTATTGGCAAGACATTGAATGACACAAAGGGGTCATTTCCGCAACACGTGCCAAAACACCAGTCAACTCTACAGCAGCGATACCAGCCATTAGAGGAAGAAGAAGAAGAAGATGATGAACATTCAAGTGATGAAAAGTCTGTTGAAAATCAACTAGCTCAGTCGAGGACGGACAGTCGTGCAGGAAAACGTCTTTTAAATGCTGGGGAACGAAGCCAAGGACAATTAGAGGAGGAGAATGGAGATAATCAAAGTCACCTTCCTGTCCCAATGGGCAGTCCAAGGAACCCTGAACAACACAACTTCCTCGCAGACTTAGTTCAAAGCCCAGAGAGCGAGCAATCAAGTATCAACGTGAGTGAAGCAGCTTACTCGCCAAGTGTAGACCCTGACATTGCACGTGTTGAGCATATCATTGATGTGTGGTCTGGGGATCTGAAAAGGAACTTGCTTGCTGAATTGAGCAAGGCTAAAATAAAGGTCATTGAGCAAGGTAAACTTCAACTGCAGAAGGAAAGGAGTCGTCATTCAGCAGAGGAGAATCGTCTTCAGAATGAGATTGAGGGACTGAAAGAGCTCTTACATACATATGAACAGTCCATAGAGCGTAAAGATCAAGTGATTAGTAACCTCACCCGAGGATTACAACAACAGAGAGAAAAGTTAGATATGACCAAAGCTTTCAGTGATTGGAAGACTAAGCACATCGATCATGAGCGACAAGAGTTTTCAAGTCGGTTGGCTTTGAAACATTATCGAAAGCAGTTAATTCAGAAGGTTTGGGACTCTTGGCATTCTATAATTGAGGCCAAGTGGAAAAGCAGAGTGGAAAAGGCCTGTCAAGCAAAAGCCCAGGAAGTATGCATTTCCCTAACTAATGACTACGAGGCACGAGTTTCTTCACTCGAAGACGCGTTGACTGCTGCTAGAGAAGAAGTGAATCGACTTCATCGTGAACGTGAAGCTTATGAAGAAACTATGAAGAAGGCGTTTATGAGAGGTGTATGTGCGCTCAATCTTGAGGCCATGAACATGTTTCATGAGGGTGAAGATCATGGTGGCCGATTATCCCCAACACCACGTTCAGGTGATCATGAAGATAGTCACCAAGTGATTCCTGTAGAGCCAGTGTATTCTGTAGACACTGCTCACCCACCAGCACCTCGAATTGTCACTAGCATCAGTGTTGGGTCAAAACAGACTTCCATTTTGTCCGATAGCACAGCTACTAGTTATAAAACAAAGAGCGTCAGTGGAGCTGGTAAACCTCGGGTATTGACAGCTAAAGTCACGGCAAGCTCAGATGCCCCAAGATCTAGTCAGTTGTCAAAAGGGGTCAGTGTTCCCATGGGGCTTAATCCACCTATGAGCTCTGTTCTAGTGGAGCGGCATCATCCAGTTACAAAGCAGACTATTGGTCATGCTACAGCGAGTCGGTACCAAAGGCAACCTGAGCTTTTTCCTGGACGAAAAACATCAGGAAAACTTACGGGTACGACGCCCACAGTAAGAATTGTTCAATGAAGTGAGCTTGTGACATTCAGTTGCGACATACCGTAAAACTCACCTTGGCACAAATTGGAGTGAGATATTAATAGCACTGAGATACTTTGCTCAAGTAATGTAAACTCTGACTTATTTGAAGGGCCCAGTGCACAAACTAGAACAACTGCACAGCGTAACTGTGTCAGAATTAAAAAAACATCCCTCTTATAAATGTCCAGCTTTGTGCGTTTTTGGTAAAATGAAAATTAACTGTTGATGTGGAATGTAAATTTCAAGGCTTTTTGTGCACATCAATGTTCTTGGATTCTGTGTCTAGTTTTACTGCAGGGCGATGCTAAATTAATTGTAGTTAGATGTAAATATTCACTTTTGCTGTACAGTGCTTACTATCTTCATTATAAATTGTTGGCCAAACTCTTATGTAGGCCTACTATAATGTGAAATAACAACGGTCTTTTGTCGTTATATTATTGTTAATCTGTGGTCATCACTTCACATGTAGCACATGTAGTCATCACTTCACATGTAGCACATGTAGTCATCACTTCACATGAAGCACATGTGGTCATCACTTCACATGTAGCACAGGTGGTCATCACTTCACATGAAGCACAGGTGATCATCACTTCACATGTAGCACAGGTGGTCATCACTTCACATGAAGCACAGGTGGTCATCACTTCACATGTAGCACATGTGGTCATCACTTGTATGCTTTCAAATCATTTTTTGTGTCTTTTGTCCAATGTTTGAACTCTTCATTCAAATACCGCAATGTTAAATTGAAAGCATTCCAACATCTACCGTTTTGTAATAAATAATTCAAGCTTCTTCAGTTTTGCACATTGCTACTTTTGCCTAATTTTGGCTGCAAGTGCATTTTCGCATATATAGTTACATTGGACAAAGTACAATGATTCACAGTATCAAAGGCAACCTTTTTCCATGTAATATTAAACAAAACTAAGGTTCGTTGATTATTCCAGACATATTTTTCACTTAATTACAGCTTTTCGTCATTTAATTATTTGTTCTCTACTCCAGAAGTGACGTTTTGGGAGGCAAGAGTTTGGCGCCAATTTCTTTTCATATAGTCTGACGGTGAGAGCTGTCGAGTCAGCCCTTGTTCTACCTGCTGCGTACCGGGATGTACTCATTATCGCTCAGAGCCTGTAACTAGCCCTGCTGCGATGTTGAGTAGTGGGAGTGATTACAGGTCCAGTTCAACAGACAGTGAAGAGGACACTTTGTCGTTCAATGAACAGATCGGTGATCCAATCTTTGATAAGTTTACTGTGGGCTTGTCTAAAATATTGGAGCTATTTTGAAGGTGCCAGATGTGTGGCTAAGGAGTCGCACGGCAGGATCTAAGCAATTTGTGTGCTCGGGTCACTATCCAATGGGAGTGTGTTGCGTGAGACTCAGGCAAGTGGGACAGTTATTCTTCTGTCCGTGAGACAATAATGAGTACATCCCGGTACACAGCAATAGTGTAGCATGTTGACTGACTCGTAAACAAAAGCAGACGATGACCAAACTTATCACAACCGAGGTAGAACAATGACTGAGTCGACAGCTCTCACAGTCAGACTATATGAAAAGAAATTGGTGCGAAATTCTTGCCTCCCAAAACGTCACATCCAGAGTAGTAAATGTTTAAATTACAAAAACCTGTAATTAACTGAGAAATATTTCTAGGATAATCAATCTTATTTTTGCTAAAAATGACATGAAAAAATGTTGATTTCGCCTTTAAGCTGAATCGAGTTTTACAGACCATGTTACCTTGGTCTTATTTTGTCTGGTACACCAACGTCATTGAGGCGAAAATATGTGGTTGCATATAAAAACTGCAATTTTGAGTCAGATGCATCTTTAACCTCTACCTTGAAACAGTGCATCATGCGTATTGGTTGCTATGATGATGCGTATTGGTTGCTACGATAATGCTGCGTATTGGTTGCTACGATGATGCGTATTGGTTGCTACAATGTGTGTTGAGCTCATCAGTTTGAGGACACTAAAGTTGTAAATTGCCAAATGTAATCAGCAGTCAGTCTTATTGACTTAACTCGTCTTCGCCACCATGAAAATCCTTATATGGTGTTCTACTCAGACCTCTGTTCAACATAACGGCTCTTCGTTTTGTTTCCCACACTGACATCACTATGGGGTGAAAAGGCTTCACTAATCATTTTCCAAGCTTATGTTTGAATGATTAAATCATGTTTTCCTATGTATTAAGTATTGCTGGGACTATCTTTCAGGGCTTGGAATTTTCCTCTTTTTGGTTTCAATTTCCTCCCATTTGATTTCCGGTTTCCTCTATTTTATCATTATTTTGACTTTATTCATGCAAAAACGCTTCTTGTAGTTACATTATTCAACACAAAAGTATTTCTATCACACAAACCTATTTATTTGCGGAATGATAATCACCTGGAAGATGTTCCTCTTTATTGTCATTGGTCATTCCAGGCCCTGATCTGGGTAGCCAAATACATCAAGCATAAAAATCTGTTCAAGTAGTTTTAAAATGTACAATTATATTGCTGTTGTAAACTTTATTTCAGTTTTCACTACACCTGACATCAAATATTGTCTTTTTAATTTTTTGTTGTAAATGTAATTCGGAACACACATACTATGGAATCGTGCAGTTATCATTCTAAACAAAGTTTGTTGTAACAAGATTTGACTAAGATTGAAATCAAGCCAAAACTTAGGCAGCACTGAATGAGGCTCTCGAAACTATGCCAGCAATGAGGTGGTATCAGACTAGAATGTCATGATTTTTCAATCCCAATTCTGATGTGGGTGAAAACTACAGGCGATCAGTATAACATTTATTAAAGGCAACGGCAACCTTTTTGCATGTCATTTTTAGCAAAAAGAAGATTCGTTGATTATCCCAGACATATTTTTCACTTAATTACAGCTTTTTGTAATTTAAACAATTACTCGTCTGCTACTCCGGAACTGACGTTTTGGGAGGCAAGAATTTCGCGCCAATTTCTTTTCATATAGACCGACTGTGAGAGCTGCCAAGTCAGTCATCGCTCTACCTCGGTTGTGATAAGTTCGGTCGTCATTTGCTTTTGTTTACGAGTCAGTCAACACGCCACACTGTTGCTACGTGCCGGGATGTACTCATTATCGTCTCATAGACAGAGGAACAATTACTCCACTTGCTCCCACTGGATGATACCTGAGCACACAAACTGCTTACATCCCGCGTCTGACTCCCTCGCCACACACCTGGCACCTTTTAAATAGCTCCAATACTTTAGACAAGTCCACAACAAACATATCAATGTTTGACTCACCAATCTGTTCATTGGACGATGAATTGTTCTCTTCACTCGGTGTCCAACTATGCCTGTATTCACTCCCGCTACTCAACATCGCAGCAGGGCTGCTTACAAGCTCAGGGTGATAATGAGTGCATCCCGGTACGTAGCAACAGTGTGGCATGTTGACTGACTCGTAAACAAAAGCAAACAACGACCGAACTTATCACAACCGAGGCAGAACAATGACTGAGTCGACAGCTCTCACAGTCAGACTATATGAAAAGAAATTGGCGCAAAATTCTTGCCTCCCAAAACATCACTTCCGGAGTAGAGGACGAATTATTAATTAAATTGCAATAAGCTGTAATTAAGTGAAAAATATATCTGGGATAATCAATGAACCTTACTTTTGCCAAAAATGACATGAAAAATGGTTGCCTTCCCCTTTTAAGTTAGTTACGCATCTTACGTCAACTGAAAATAGATGATTTTGATATACACAGGTAAGTAAATACTATACAGCATTCCATGTAAAACCGAGTTCAGGATCTAATCTTTGTACTTGAAACCGAATGTCGAAATTATTTTTGGTAATTTCTGTTCCACTTTTGTGTGAACTTGAGATGAAAGATTGGTGTGTGCTCTTGTGCATTATGGTTTCTACTTTCCAATCCAAGTTCACACTTGATGACCTCTAGATTTGAGCTACAAACTTGGGTAAAAACTAGATTTCAATACAACACGAAATTTCGAGTCCAGGCTGAAAGTTTTGCCTGATGCTGGGGTCATCAAGTGCAAACTAGGATTTGACAGTTATCCATGTTAACCATTATGTACTTTAGCGTAGAATAATAGATACTTGTTTTGAATTTGCACAAAAATGGAGCCAAAAATAACTTTACGAAAAAGCTTGGACCCCATGCCCAGAAAAGTTGGGGAATTTCTTGGATAAACCTGAAAAGTTACGAGGCCATGCTATCAACAAGTGGACCCAAGACCATAGAACAAAATAAAAAGTCAAGACATAAAGACATAAGTGCAGTCCAAAATACAATGGTTATTCAAATGAAGCATTCAAAGACAATTGCATTCCAACTTACTTGGAACAAATGTTTGAAATAATTACAAAGCTGCATATAGCACAAAAAAAAGTGTAAGTGCAATCCAGTACTGCCTGAGAATAAAAGAAATACAAATACAGTTTTGCACGATGTGGCCAGCACCACCTGTAACTACCTTTACAAACTAAATAATTGATGTCATAACACAAATGATGTGGCCAGCGCCACCTATAACTAACTTTACAAACTATACTGCTGACCTACCAGAACACAAAAATTGCAACAGAACAAGAGTGACACCGTAAAAAGCAAACAGCAGAAAGTACGTAATTCAACCAGTGTCATTTTGGCCGGAGTTTGTAAAATCTGTCTCTAACCCAGGGCAGGTTTCCGTCACTCATGATGCTGCTCACTTCCAATGGCAGTGGCAGGGCATCCCCAATCACCTGGTTTCCTGTTGAAGATTCTTAATAGTACTCACTGCCATCTGTATGTGGTAAGGTATCCTCAGTGACATGGTCTCAAGTAGACGGTCGTAGGTAGTGCTTACTCTCATCTCTATGTGGTTCGGCAGCAGATACTCTGGTTGCATCACTATCACGTTGATGCTTCCAAAAAGTGTGCCTGGAGTAGAAATGCCCTGAATAGCAAATGAAGATTGAAGTTGGTACATTCATCTTGTCGTGACGTTTTAAATGAAAGCGCTTGCAAACTTTCCACCACACTCGCAATAATCATGCCCTCCACGTCACCACTCTACCCTGGATGGGTCAAGCAGATGGCTCCTCTGGTGGCGCCAACTAGCAGCTCCCGCCTGCCAGCGTCATCAACGTGTGGATCCCTGAAATAGAAAAGGAGCATATTCGTGTGAAAACCTCAAAGAATTTCAGTTGCTTGACAATCTTAGCTCCATATAACCATAGGGCTGATTACAGTTCAGACTATGGACGATGAGTCATGAGTGATGGCTGCTCCTCACTCCTA
Organism: Phoronis australis; assembly: GCA_002633005.1. Taxonomy (NCBI): domain Eukaryota; kingdom Metazoa; phylum Phoronida; family Phoronidae; genus Phoronis; species Phoronis australis. The sequence goes on along the minus strand of NMRA01000722.1, from coordinate 112,608 downwards.
CACAGGTGATGGCTCAACACAGGTGAGGCACCATCAGCCGATGGCTTTACACAGGCAAGGCACAATCAGCTGATGGCTTTACACAGGCGAGGCACAATCAGCTGATGGATCTTAATAGGCGAGACACAATCAATTGATGGCTCTACACAGATGAGGCACCGTCAGCTGATGGCAAGACACAATCAGCTGGGAGCTCTGCAGCAACATCACCCTCCTCCTCAGCTACACAAGGTTTCAAGCAGTCCATGAGGACCATAATAGCCAAATATGTTCAAAAAAATAGGGGTAGTGGGTGAAAAAGTACTTTCCACCAAGTTTTGCAATTGCCTACAAATCCTAGAGAGGGATACCTAAACACTTGGGCACTGCAAAGTGAAGGGGCAAGATTTGTGCATAAAGACAATATGCGCAAACAGAACTAGGTCGTTTGTGCATCCTGCTGAGTGGATTGTAGGAAAACTACTTAACCTACTTGTTCTAATTGAATACGCATAACTTTTTATTTTGAAATCGGACGTCATTACCAACTTGTTTTTCTTAATTCATGACAAAGGTTTCCATTCTGTTTCCTCAGACAGATAGTAAATAGAGGAGCTTTTCTGTTTTTAACTCCACTTTGTGAATCCATTTCCATTTTTCAAGTGGTGTTAATTCTACAAACAACAGAAGTACCACATTAAGGTGTTTTATAAACCTCCACTTCAATGATCCATCGTACTTGGAACCCTTTGAGGTCAGTCAACATTATCCCGTGTCACTGGCTTGTCTTCTGAAGAATTTCATGATATGAATATCTTCACTTCGGAAGAATTTGTCTTGTCTCTCTAGGGGTACCTTCTCTACATGAAACGCTTCTTCTATGAGCTGAAATGTAAAAACATTTGAAGATTTTAGTGCAACCAAATACTCTTAAATATGTGCAACTTTCAGAGCATAATGCAAAATTTATGTAGAAATTATTAACAAGATATAAAAAATCCCCGATTAGAGCAAATAAGTGGTAACTCTTTATCTCAATACCGCAAACTTAATGTGTATGAGCGTGAAGTTGAACATCATCCCCTGAGCGAATGTCCACTGTTTGGTGAGAAATTTTGACAGTCTGGAGCAGGGAAGCTAGCAGCTAAGGGCAGTTTATCCAATTTGTGCTATGATGCCACTTTATGCATAAACAATAGCGAGAGCCAACTGCCAAATTTTTAATCCCCTGAAGATGGTTGCAGCATAGGTCAAAAAAGGCAAGTGGATCAAAGGTGTTGTTTCTTAACTGCCGAGAGACTATCATTTCATGTCTACATGGTGATGAACCAGACCACTCACATTATCCAAGTGTTGTATTCACCAGTGTTATATTCACAAATCAATCTCCACCAACTGTAAACCTGGTATACAAGTTTCTTAGAGTGTACAAATGATATCTGGACTAAATAGCCACTGAACCATTCCATTTATGTCCAAAAGTTTGATTTTCGATCTCACACTTAAGTTGTGCACAAACCAACTGACCCTGAAGAATTCCTGTTGCAGCCGTGGTTTGTCTCCAGACATTCTTTCTTCAAAACAACACAACACAGTCGTGTGATCACCACTCACTTGTCTGATAGTCTGCACAAGGGGCTCCAACGACTACAAAATAAGACAATATACGTATAATACACACACTGGCTACAAAATAAGACAATATACGTATAATACACACACTGGCTACAAAATAAGACAATATACGTATAATACACACACTGACTGCCAAAAATGACAAACTGCAGAAAAAAACCTTCAATTTGGGACAAAAATAAATGCTAAAATTGACATATTTTTCATATGCTTATTCCGTTGTTGTAAACGCACCCAAATTTTACCAAATGTTTGATAACATACAAACTGTGTTTCATCACTTGTTGCTGGGCCTAGGTAGGTGGCCACTATATTCTCTCTTCTGATGATGGTGTTTGAATAAATGGCACCGAAACATGTCAAGTCGATTTAAAACCGTAGTTGTTTTTATTAATATATGCTGCTACTTGCTATCATGGAAATACCATACACACCATGCTAAAAGCAAAGCAAATTTTCTTGAAAAGACATTTTTGTAGAAAATTTTGACAAAATGAAATTACACCTGCCCAACGTATTGTGTCCCAAACTGAAGAATTTTTACCTTACCACATTCTTCTGTTGTGTCATAGGAATACCCCACGAATCTGCATAATCTATGACATGATATGAAGAGCAATAACCAGGTGCCTTCAGTCAAAAACCACTTTTTGATTTGCAGATATAAAATCAATATAATTTTGTTCCTTACGGAGATTAGAAGTGAATTTTGGCTAGAGATTAACTGAAATGCCATACTAGTTTCAGACCACGCCTTTACTTGTCAGTCTCAGTTGCCATGGTAATATGGTCATAAAAAGAACTCCTACCAGAATCAATTTCAATTCAAACAAAGGAAAAGAATGAGATGGTACTGCTTAGGAATAGTAAAATACACTTGTGAGCAAATTTGATGTTTTTAACACCAAAACACCAAAGCATAGTTTATAGAATCTTAAGTTTATGTAGAACCTTGTCAATACGTTTGTATGTTTAGCCAAATGTGTACAAAATGGAGATTTTAACTCAGTAAACGAAATATTTCTTAAAAGTAGAAGGCCTGTAGAATTCGATTCTTAAATGTTTACTAATTTACCATTAATTGGGTCATGTGACCATGTTTTTAGTGAAATCTAGCAAAAAATGAAAGGTACATTGACAGCAAAATAACTGTATCAATATGGCCACATTTCATGAGAAACGTTGAAGATGAAGTGTCAAAAACGCAGTTAGTTTTCTAAATTATTATTATCTTTCGTTTTTTACAAATGGTCAGTTATTCATTGAAATCATAAGTCATATTTTGATAGCCCTTCATGCAAAAATACAACATTTTGAAAAGAATTCCTAATGGCATTTTGGAGAAAAGAGCATAAAGCAAAGTATCTGAAATCCGATTAGCCATTTTTGAGATATGATGTTCCAAAATTAGCCAAATTAATTATTATTTTTCTAGTTCTACATAACCTTAAAGTAATTTTCAGCAAAATCATCCCATTAAAATGCACATGTTGTAATTGTGATTTAGCAATGAAAATATCAGAATTTGCAATAAACTCCCAGACACACAGTAAAGTACTGATACATGCCAAAAAGAATCAGACAAAAACGACATGGAGTGCTGAGCACTCCCCATCATTGCAGCCAAGACCAAGCATCGGAGTAACAAGAGTGACCTGTCGTGAAAGCTACAAACCAATGCGTTAAATCAGTACCGCTTCATAGTAAATACAGTCTGCCAGTAGAACAAAGTCAAACAGCCCAAATTCTTGACATGGCTCTTCCCAATTAAGTTCTCTGGCCTGGATTTTGTCTCCAACAAGTTCTTTATTGGTCTTGATGTTCAGCTCCATCAATGGCACAAAGTCCTTCAGATCCGTGATAACTGTATCTGCCCTATAAACAACATATTCAGATAGAGAACTGATTTTTACTCATTTTTATACATTTCACTCATGTAAATTGCGTTTAACTGATAGTAAGAGCACAGTGACAGGTGAAACATAGTTCACTCATACACAATCTTGAGATTAAGCAGGATTCCAAGTTCATGCACAGCAGATAAACCACCCTTGGCTTCTTCTTCCGGAGTTCAACAAGCAATCAAAGTGCCGATCCTTGATCTTATATGTTGGCGCATATTAGAGAATAAAATTTGAACTGTGCATAACTGTAATTATAATACAACAAACAAAGTGTAGTAACACTAGGATCTCGCTAAAAAGCAAGCCTATGCGAGACTACTTGAGGTATTGTAGTGTATTTTAAAAGAGAACACGCGATTTACACTGAACTCTAACCAGGAGATACCCACAACAAGTGATTCACACTGAGCTCTAGCCAGGCCTTCACCACAACACGTCAGTGATTTACCCTAAACTCGGTTATTGTTTACAATCCGGCTCCATTAACGTACATACTTGATATTAATATTTTCTGAATCCTCTCGTCATAGTTATCATGGTGATTCTAAAAATGTATTACTCGTACCGATTAGGCTCTTTTTATTCATGCATTCACCGTTTTCACGATGTGTTCATTTGCGGCAGCCGATCTCGAGTGATTGCCATTATAAAACTGCGACACCTGTCAGCAGGAATGATAAATACAACAATCATGCTTGTGTCAAAAAGACCCCAAAATTGGCTAGTATGTTGAAGATACCGCGTGGCATGTTAGGGAAACTCTGAGTAAAAAACAGTAATAGTCATTTATAAAGGATTCCCTCTTCAAAACTTCATTAGAAAAAACACGAGAGTGTTTGTTCTCGCAGACAAATGTCGTCCTCGAAAACACTTAACATCTCGCGGTTAACCGTTAGTTATCAATCCTGCCGACAGGTGTCCCACTTTTAAAAATGGCTGCCTCACTAAATCCGCGTTGCAAATGAACACTTTGGAAAATCTCGGAAATTGTGAATAATAATCGCCCAATCAGTACAAGTAATATAGTCCGGTTACCTATTGTCGTCAGGCTCCAAAGGTCGTCCGCCATCTTGTTTCGCGTGCAGCGCAACCACGCGGGACTTAGCGTTCCAATTTGGAGTGCTCGTGTGCACGTTAGGTACTAACTTATCGGAAGAGACACGTATCAAAGTAATGAGACAAAAATCGGTGAGTTTACCGATTGTTTTTTAAAACCACTTAAAAATCAGTAGATTTTACTAATACACTTTTTTGTGCATTTTCAGAAGATGTTTTCGAATTTAAATTTTCTTCCGACGGGACACAAAACATGATCCAGGGTTTGTTTATGCAATGTATCTGTTTGTCCCAGGCACTAGTAGGATCTAGAAGGCCAAAGGAAAAATCCGCAGACAAATGCGATACGCTGGGTTCTTAACATTTTTGCCTCACGCATTCACCATTAAACTGCATTGAAATGTTGTCCAATTGGCTTTTATTGGAAACCACAGTGCAGAGCTCAACATCAAAGCTTCAAATCGAGTTTATGTCAATAAAAACAGGCTGTTGCAATTTTCATTACTTCGTTGGCCTTCAGGGGGCAGCATATGACGACCTTAGGTGTCACAATAAAATGGCTGCGGAAGGCAGTGCACATTTGAAATAACTCGGCACAAATTAAAGAAAACTTCAGAATCGATGAATGCGGTATATCTGTGAGAGTTAAATCGAATCCTATTCAGATCATAACTTTGAAGTGGAATAATTCGGTGAGTACAACAGCAAGTCGGTTTTATGCTTAGGCGGACGACCATTGGGTTCCCGAGTATACATTTTTGGAATCACCATGACTAGAGGATTCAGAAAATAGTAGTATCAAGTATGTACGTTAATGGAGTCGGATTGTAAACAATAACCCGGCCTAACCCACAACACGTGATTTACACTGAACTCTAGCCAGGCCTTACCCACAACACGCCGCCTGCAGCCCAACAGCTCCAGTGCCAGAGCCAAGTTCTATCACACGTTTATTCTCCAACATGTTTTTCCCATTTTCCCTAACAAAATCCGGAGTTTCTAAATACGACAACAACACAAGGGCAGCATCCCATACAACACAGCCTACATCTCCAAATCCACTTTGGTTAACTCGCAAAATTTCCCCATTTTGTCTTTCTATCTCCCGCACAAACAGATTGTCCATGGAGGCCGCCATGTTGTCTATTATAAATTGACCAACAAAAAAGAACAAAAAAATGTTCTTATATTTTGTGACTTTCTTCAACATGTTTAAGAAAATAGATAGTGAGAATATATAAAATATAATTTTGTTAGAAATGTTGCATACGTGTCCTGGTATTGACTAATATACAACAGTTACATTGTTATTGTTTGTTTTTGGACAGTCAATCTATAGGTGTATGAACGGTTGAGAACGTGTTCAAAGAGAGCAAGTGGATGTGATCTAAGATGATGAGTGATTAAAGCCTGTCTTGGCTGTGATGGAAAGAGATGGATGCTGATGTCATAGATTTCAAGATTCCCTCTGGCAATGAGACTAATTTAATGATTTCTGATATCCCTAGATTATTTGACTCAGAGGAGGAATTGCTGGTAATTGAATTTGACAATAATTGTCAAATTATAAATGGCTTGTAACACAAGTTGNAGTGGGTGTATTTAGCCACGGTTCACTTAACATGCCCTTTAAACCAGATTCTGTCATCACAACTGGGTTTATCCACATTGTATCAGGTCTAGCTTCAGCTGTGAGTTAGTGATGCAGTTGAATTAGCTGATAAACCTAGACAGTGACCACCATCTCTAGTCAACTAGAGACGGTGTAGGCTTCGTGCGCTTAAGCTTTTCGGCGAATTATGCCTCACACTGACTAAAACATCAAATTCACATTGATATAGGTACCTCATTGCGTATAAAGGAACACCTTAGGAGGCCTTCGATCATGTACTTCTCGCAGACATACTCTCGTTACCAAACTTTTTTCGAGCAGTCCCTCGTTCAGTTCCCAAAATCAAAAACTCGTCATTTTTAACACTGCATGTGGCAGGTGGTTTGACGTCATATCCCCTGGTGTTTTTGTTGAAAAAATTGCTGTGAGTCTTGATCAGTTTTGAAAATACAAATACCCACATAGTCCAATTTTATTCCTCTGTTAGATTTCAATTTGCATGCCTCAAAAGAAAGTTGGGAATTGTAACCTGTGTGCTTTCAAAGCCTTGTATTTAGATGTAACCTGGTCATGATTGAAAGAATACTACCGGGTATTACACCAATCCTCTTATAACCTGTGTGCTTTCAAAGCCTTGTATTTAGATGTAACCTGGTCATGATTGAAAGAATACTACCGGGTATTACACCAATCCTCGTTCTGCCACCTGCTGTATCATTGGCATCAGTCAACTAAAAAGTCATTCTCCCTATGTCACAGATTGGACATTATGGTCTTTGGTGGGTCAGGTGATCTTTTCCTAAAGTTGCCGTGCAATATTCTCTAAAAACGACTATTTTGGCAATAATTATTGTGAGAAATAAGTGGTCTTACATTTTTCTTTGCAGCTAGTTTAAGCAATTACAGGTGGTGGACCCAAGTTTGGCAAATAGGACAGTTAAATTTAAATCGATTTTTTGCATGATACATGGAAACGAATAAAGACTTTTGATTCAGGTACAAAAAAATCTCCAAAGCCCCGTGTCCTTGCATTCTAGTTCAGAAAAACCATGGTTGTAAGACCACCTCCTTTTGTCAAAACATTTGTCAATTGAAATAGATGTTTTGGTTAAAAAATCAAAACTATAAAAAGTCATAAAATTACAGATTTTTTTGCACAAAGCAGCCTGCATCCTCCTCGCAATGAGGAACGAGGCAATGGGTTGTGTGTGCTTTTAAGATTTTGCTGTCACAATTTCAGGTGAGGCTGCAGAAATTATTTTCTCCTTTTGGACTACTCTATGAAGTTCAGGTGTTCAACGTTATACCAGTGTTGGCTAATGATGTCCTCTGTCAAGAGCAATCCAATGTTGGTTATGGCTTTGTTAAATTCTATTCTACTAAGGCTGCCCGGAAGGCCAAAACTAAGTTTGAAAACTGCCTGGTTATGAAAGGACAACGTCTCAAGGTTAGTAAAAGATGCATGTATTTATTTAGCAGTATCACTGAGCAGTATCACTGAGCAGTCGAAGAATTAACCTCAACTGCTATTTTATGTTTGTGCCAAACTAGGGCGCAATTTGTTGGCCTACAGCTCATTAATGCGTAAACAAACGAGAATCAGAATTGTTTGACAAAAAAGCAGATGGATCAGATCGTGACACAATACTTGTTCTGATCGTCTGCTGTTCCTTTAGGTCAGATATGAGCCTGGACGGGATTTTGGACCTGAGCAAAGAATTCATTTTGGTCTTCACTGAGCATACCACATACTAGTAGTTTTCTGTTCAACTAAGCAAGAAAAATGTCGTCTAGGGCTTGACAACTGTTGCCAAGTATGCATCGTTTCTGTAGACCACAACTTTCAAAACTCCGCACTTACAGGGATTTCTTGTTTTGCCAAGCTCATTTCCCATTAGGTGGCATGGAAATTTTGCCAGGTGGCATTTGGTGAGTTGACGTTATGCAAAATGTCAAGCCCTGCAATCTATGTTTAAAATTGCATTTCACTCTGTTCAGCTGGCTAAAAAAAAGCAGGCCTTTCACTCTCACAAATAAAATTTGTCTCAATGTTCCTTTCTGTGATGAGATTCTATGAGCATCGAAATCCTCAGCAACTCAGGAATATTATGATACTCATTTTCAGAGACTGAACGGCTTACAGTGAAAATCATCCAATTTGGAACGGTGAAGAATGAAAATTATTTTGCTCTAGGCTAAACTTTAAAAATAGGCAATATTGGCCATCCCAAATTCACGAATTATGATTAATGGCACATGATCATTCCACTTGATGTTACGCGCTATAGGGACACATGGAAACATTGCCGTGGTGGCTATTTTTAAAGGCTTTGTGAATTACCAAGTCTATTTTCTTACCTGGGTGGTATGAAATGCAGTGTGGTATGGAATGCAGTGTGGTATGAAATGCAGTGTGGTATGAAATGCAGTGTGGTATGGAATGCAGTGTGGTATGAAATGCAGTGTTGTATGGAATGCAGTGTGGTATGAAATGCAGTGTGGTATGAAATGCAGTGTTGAATGAAATGCAGTGTGGTATGGAATGCAGCGTGGTATGAAATGCAGCGTAGTATGGAATGCAGTGTGGTATAAAATGCAGTGTGGTATGGAATGCAGTGTGGTATGCAATGCAGTGGTATGAAATGCAGCGTGGTATGAAATGCAACGTGGTATGGAATGCAGTGTGGTATGAAATGGAGTGTGGTATAAAATGCAGTGTGGTATAAAATGCAGTGTGGTATGGAATGTAGTGTGGTATGAAATGCAGTGTGGTATGAAATGCAGCATGGTATGAAATGCAGCGGAGTACGAAATGCAGTGTGGTATGAAATGCAGCGTCCAATAGTTGACAAATATGATGAATGTCAGAACTACCCATGTGACAATTTTCAGAATAAAGAAAAGTCAGTCTAGCTTGAATTTCCATCCTGTCCCAAATTTTAGAGACTGTACCAAGATGGAGAATTTTTAATCGTAATTGGATTTTCAATTTTTAGCTAGCTAAACAAGGTTAAATGCAGCTTTAACGTGAAAATGAAGTGTTGGAATAGGTACTTTTATGTTATGTGTATTAGGATGGTGGTCATGTCTTTGTAATGAAATGTTGGAAATAGGTAATTTTATGTTATGTGTATTGGAAGGGTGTTTGTGTAATACTGGTAATGTTACCCTGTAGCAATATGTGCCTTAATCACCACTTGATTACATGACTTGTATAAACATCAGGTATGAATATGTGCGCATGACAAACACACATTTGTCCAACTACATCAACATTGTCTTTAATTGTTTTTATTTCAAGGTTAGGTTTGCCAATAGAAGGAAGTCACTGACGAGTTATGCCTTGCCCTGTGTGAAGTGTAAAGAGCTAGCCAATTACTATCTTGGCTTCAATGGATGGAACAGCAAAATTTTAATGGTATTAATAGTAATCCTGTATGGCTGTTGGTAAAGCATGGTAAACTGTTGTGTCTCTGCGTTTCTGCATTTGTTTTTTCTATCATCTATCTACAGGTGCCAAAGTGTCTACTTATCATCAAGTCTTAAGAATTTCCTCAGTCATGACAGTTCTCCTATTTCTGTGGCTACACAGTGATTTTTTTAACTTGTATGCTTTTTTGTCATTCAAGTTGAAAAAGAACCATTGATTTTTCCTTGATGTGCTGTAATGTGAGCTATCTTTAGATAGATGAAACACTTTGGCCTACGTCACTGTTGCATCCACATAAAACGTGGAAATTCTGTTCTGTTTAACTAGTCAGGACCTGTTTATTATCCAAATAATGACATTGGGCACCCTTTATAAGGACTCTTATTGTTCTCTGCTGACTTTGTAATATCAATCCTTGCTATTGCTCCTTGAACCTGGTTTGCTGGACTGTATTTAGCTCATTCATAGATCCTTAGTGATGTCTCTTAGCATCTAGGAATAAGCTAAACACAGCCCAACAGACCAGGTTCAAGTAACCATAGTGTGCATTTGCGGGATGGCTCGAGCACTGCATTTTATTAGTGTCATTGTGGCTTGTTGAAATGGTTTTGTCTGAGCGAAGATGTTAGATCTGCATTAGTTATACAGCCATCTGTGAACAGTTACTTGTAGAAGAAATAGTAGCTTAATTCACCTTTGGAATTTATTGCATACAACTCACCTATTTCAGACAAAAATAATTCCCAAAATTGGCCTTTTTTCATTTTTCTAAGGCTTCCAACATTGTTGTGAATAACCACAATTTCAAATGGTAGCTACAGCAGACGTTTAAGAGTGACATAACATTTATTTGGTGTTCAATAAAGTTAAGAAATAGCAATTTCATTTATGGATCATATTGCATTCAAAATTGGTGACATTTTACTGTACTGTGCCATTTCAGACATCAAAGATTGCCTGGCACCACTCAGAAACCTAAAACAGTTTGCTGTGCTAGCAGTTAAATCAACAATTGCTAGAAATTTCTGTGTTGATCAATAGAACACTGTCTGGTTACTGACCACGATTGTCGGGTTAGCAACTTGGGGTTGTCTTGCATATCATGGGTCGTTGTTGGCATCATACATTTAAATTCGTACTACATTTGTTGGCTGCCCATTCATTCAATAACATCCCAAATTGCAGGGTTGCTAAAGTAGCTATTCTTTCGTTTTTCTGTCTAACATTGTTGTGCCTGTAATTTTTCAAAGCATCTGATACCGCACATAACTTGAAATGGGTAAAGTATTACTTGGGGCTGTTTATTGCAAAGCAATACTTGGGAGTGTTTGCTGTTTATGGAATGTTACTTGTGAGATTTTATGATACAAGGTGTTACTTGTGCTACTTGTAACCAGGGGTTAATATTTTGAAGTTGAAGGAGGCCGACACAAAGGAGACGGAGACTGGGGCCCTCTTAAAAGTACAGTATGTCTGTCTTCTGCAACTTGAAGTCATCAAGCACGGTGTACTGTCTAAAGGCTTAGGGACCTGGATTGAGGAGTACAGCCATACAAGTGAGGCCCTTGTTCAATGCCTGGAATGAGCTGATGAAATGTGATAACAGTTGAACTTATGGGGTTATTATTGTTATGGGGGGAAGGGGCATTTTAGAATTGACTCATGAGACTTCAAATCTGTGGGACAATTTGGAGAATTTATGGGTTACGTTAGCATTTGCTGTCCGTGTTTGACTCAATTTTTGGTGGGCTGCATTGCCACGTGTGTGATTTTAAGTGTTTTTTCATTACTTTATGCGAGTAGTGATTGGTCTAAATTGCAAACTGCATTTCAATTTAACCTGGAACATAAATCACAATTGGGCCTGTATTTTCACAATATGCTACACCTCATATCGCCAATATTGTTGTTATGGAAACTTGCACATTAGTCAGCTGCCTACATTAATTGTCTTATTTGAATCTGAAAGTAATAAGACACAATAATGTGTGATGGCAACATTGATTCGCTCAAACACCACCTTGTGACTTTGGAGTCTAAATTTTAGGCCAGTTTGCCTGTCTTATATGTCAGTGTGTATGGTAAATGTTTTATGCTGCAGTAAATTGTCACATCTTTGGAAGAAAAGTCTCATTTTTTACAAATTTATCAACAACACTAGGCTTGACTGTGGGAAAACTGACACAGCACGATTGTCAGCATATGAAAATGCCAGTTGGGATATTTTGGTGTGCTGAAATTGAAGAATACATATTGTTCATACTATGTTCATTCTTTGTTCAAATGTTTACTGGTTATCAAGCCTATCAAATCAGCTTTTCACAGAATTGGTGAAGCAAAATTCTCAGTTTATCTCTTGATCTCTAGTATCAATTTAAGGTCCATACATGACTTTATTGACTCCTGTGCATTGAGCTAATTATGTAAAAAACTATAGCGTTTTAAAAGTACCTATTGTCTAAAAGGTGAGAGAAAAATTTGATTGTTTTTACCAATCTTTCATTAATAGGGTCATGTAGCCATGTTTTTTTGGTAAAATTTAGTAAAAAAGAAATTAAAGGCAAATTGATAGCAAAACAGTGGTATCAGAAACCTGATCAAAATTAATTTTATTTGATATAAATACTCAAGGAGAGACAGCATCAATGTTTTTACACAGTATCAGTTTGTTTTATGCAAGATTCTTCATGAAAGTCATAGAAGTCAATATATTTGGTGAGAACCCCCCTCCCCTGCCCTCATGCAAATGGAACAGTTCCTTACTGCATTTTTTGAGAAGAGGACTTAAAGCATACTGAAAGTTTCTTATGAATGCGATCTCATCTAAATTTGTCCATTTTTATGGGGTCTGACATAACCTTAAATATTTATGTACATTTCATACAGCAGATTGCACAAGCAGAGGTAAAGCTATTGGTAAATGCCAGAAGTATGCCTACAATCGTGCCATGGAGAATGCTTTTCAAAGGCTTGTTCTGGTTGTTTTACCCAACTTTAAAGTGTGGGTTGACGTTGATCACAGAGACAGTGAACATGTCTTGTCACTGCAGAAGTATGAGGATACCAAGCTACTGCAGGTGTGTCTCGCACATCATGTGTACTTAGATTTACATATGTAAGCCCTGTTGAATAAGGACAGTTTTCTGCGGATATGTCAGAGGCACATTCTTCGAGAAATATTTGTGATTATATGTGAAAGCTTCCATAGTTTCACAAAATGGTTGACAAAGCCTTAACATAAATATTTTCATTGGCAAATTTGTTATTATGTAGAGACAATCGTACATTGGCAATGCGTAAATCCATGATCAACAGCACACGTGTATTGAAATGACGTGGTGTGCACTCATATCTACCAAATATGCACTTGATTTGGGTATGGTATTTGGTCCTGAAAAAAATGCTGTCTGCAAAATATATGGGCCAGGTATGCAGTCTGATCCGTCGTAAAAAAATAATGGTCAAAATTGCCTTGTCATTTTTGCAGGGGTTTCTAACAAATTTGTGAAAGCCAGTAACTTTTCAAAAGTTGTCTGTTATTAGTTTTGGTTCAGAACTTGAATATGGTAAAGCATTATCCTAGTGCTACTGAGAAAATTGAAGTTCTGCGGTCAGCCATATTCTGTCCTAAATTTGTGAGATTTTACCTAGTCACAGTCTTCCACATTAACAGGGTCTTTGTACTACACAAGCATCTCATTAACAGGGTCTTCTATTTTCTTTTTGCATGCATGTTCTCACAATTTGCATTGTATTTTTTGTGTCTCCCTGAGCTGTTTATTCTGCTGTTTCATGCAGTTTCAATAGGCCCATCCCGAATTACACAGCGATAGAACTCTCCTTTGTCCTGGAAATCAGCGACCTACTTTTGAAAATCAAGCACATTTTCGTATCTCTCATTGATGTCGGGAAGGGAATAATTTCAGATCAAGCTTCCACGGGTATTTGTGCAGTTTATCAAACTTTTTCACATCGGAGTTGCAGCCCACAACACAGCAATATAATACTTTGTTGGCATTGGAAGGAAGAATAGAGTAATGAGAAAAACTTGTCAAGAATTAGACAACAAAAAATAACATGTGAAACTCCAGTTGCACGAAAACGAGGCAGCAAATGTGCCTGACGTATGTTTGCAGCATTGTGGATAATTACAGTGAGATTCTTGTGTTGCTGTGTAATCCGGGAGGGCCCTATTAAGTTGCAGAATAAAGACTCAGTTTAGATACATTGTGGTCCATATTAACAAAAATGCATTTGAAAAATTGAAGCATATGAGAAAAGAAATACAGCTTGTGAGAAATGTATTGCTGTCAGTGAGAATGCTTTGAGGTCCGGGATGAAGAGAGATTGTTGGCTGTTAAAAAATCGTTTTTGAGTGTGAAATGAGACTAGGTATCGGCAATTGAAACCATTCTGAAATTCTGAAAGATGCAGCTGGCTTGCTATTGGCTATCCCATGTGACATACTATTGTGAGCAACAAAATGCACGCACTTTGTTTTTCCATCAAGTAAACATATTTTGTTGTCTGTGTTCCACATCTTCGCATTATTTTAAGACATTTTTGCTATCATAGTGAGGCACTGTGTTGGTTTTTCGACAACAGGACTTTCAGTCACACTGTGGGACTTTCTGTTCATGGGCATAGCCCTTGCTAGGAAATGGCACAGATATTTGAGTAGAATGTGGGATAAGTCAGTTGATGTCTCATGAAGCTTGCAAATTCCTTAGTTTGTAATGATCTTTTCAACGAGTTTTGCTTTGACGAAAATATTGTTACAGTAGTAATTGCTGAGATCGCCCGACCTGAGATACAAAACAGCGACCCCTGATAAAACTGGCATTTGACGAACAGGAAAATGCCCATTAGGGAGTGGCTAACAGAGACTCGTTGTATGATTTGCCGAAAGTATTCAAGCATTCCGCTGTATCACTCGCTGGTCAGAATTATTGATCTTCACAAATATCGTTCATTTTCTGTCTATTTTATTCGACAGTGTATAGGATGCTTATCAGTATGCTAACATGGTGAAAGTGTGTAAATGGTTTTAAGAACACTTTAATACCTTTCTACCTAAACTAATTTTTATGCGCCCATATTTTATATGTGGGAACATATTGCTATCATCTCTGTCTCTTGCATGCTCATAATGAAATTTGGCACGTGGGTTTCTAGGATTATCACGACGGATGACAACACGTTTTGGATAGATCTGAATACTGCTGTGCCCTGTAGTGGCAATTTCAGTCTTTTACGTTTGCCTCTGTATCTTAGAAGTTTCATGGTGGATTTTTGTGAAATTCAACAAATTGGTTTTTAATAAGATGATGATAATTCCATTCCATTTTCTGACGGATTTGACGGATTTTATGCTACCTTGTAGCCATTTTTGTTATTTTTGCCTTAGTTTTCTGGCGTCCGCCTCTCTATCTACAATACTGCTCAAAGGATCATTATGAAAATTTACAGATGTGTTCCTGATGAGAAGGCTTCGACTGACGCTGACTTTTGAACGGGTGTAACAACTTTGTTGGCTCCCAGTGGCGTTTTTTGTTTTTTTTTTTGCTTCTGCAACCGAATCTCCTTAACTCTTTGAAGCAACTTTGTGAAATTTGACAGATGTATTCCTGTGGACCTGACAACAAACAGTAACAAGTGTTGAACTGATCCAAATGCCACTGTTCCCCATAGTGGCACAATGATTTTTTTCCGTTTGCCTCTGTATCTTCGTAGTTCATGAATGTACTTTTACGAAATTTGGCAAATAGGTTTCTGTTAAAGAGACGACTACGCCTTTTTATTTTTGTACAGACTTGATGTTTTCTGTGCCATCTGGTAGCCATTTAAAAGTTTTTGCATATGTTTTTGACGTCTGCCTCTCAATCTGCCAAACCACACAAAGGATCATTACGAGAATTGATGGTTGTGTTCCCAGCTGATGTTTTTGGATTTTTTCGACTATGCTGGCACTCCCTAAGGGCAATTTTGTTTTTTTGCGTCTAGGACTGAACCTCCTTAGCCCATTGAAGGATCTTTGCGAAATTTGGCAGATGGGCTTCTGTAGAGATGACAACAGATGACGACAAGTTTCAGTCTAATCACGCTATAGCTGTGCTCCCTAGTGCCAATTGTTTTTTACCTTTGCCTCTATATCTTAGGAGTTCCTTGGCTTATTTTCATGAAATTTGGTAAATAGTTGCATATTATAGAGACAGCTTAACCTCTCAATTTAGACGGGTTAAACGCATTCTGCGCCATAGAATGGCTATTGTTATGATACTAAAAGCACCTATAGAAGCACGTCATTTGCAGTGCTGTTGTGGGCACATTTCAACACTCAGCGTTGCTCTTGTTTAAAACTGTGCTCTGTGAAAATTTATAGCATTGTACACATACAGTTTTATGAGAAATGTTTTGTTTTCACACAGACCTAGAAAACCGTCTTCATTGTGTTATTGTTCAACTGTTTTCTAGGTGAATAATCTGGACCATGATCCTCTTGATGACGGCCATGACAGTGAGGGTGACAACTCTTGCATGGATCAGTTATTAATGGATCTGGAAAATAATCAGTAAATGCTGACGTTCTCAATTCAAAGGTGGAAGGAGCATTGCAATTATCTCCCCTGCTGGATATTTTTCTGGTGGAATTCAGGATCCTTTCTGCTCCCTTGACAGAGTTCTCCGTGTTGATTGGTCGTAAGAAGTTTGTCGTTTTTGAGTAAGAAATCTCGTGTCTAGTACAATTTTTGCTGACTTTTGCATAATGTGTTAATGTATTCGTGAAGAGAAGCACATGCATCACATCTTATAGCAAATGTTTGTTCTTGTATTGTTAAGACTTCGTACACATTCAGCGCAATCCTAAAAAGAACCAGTTGTTGTTGGAATGTCGTCCATGTGTGTGAAACCACCACTTGTTGTGACTTGATATTTTGTGGAAACTTACAAGCCTCCCATCACCAATGTTTTGTGTTGAAATGGTGGACAAACTCTAAGAAGAAGTAGATGAACAAATCGTGCGAATTGCACATTCAGGAGAACTGACGATCAGTCAGAGAAGTAGAAAGAATCAATTAACAGACTCAATCTATATACAAGATATATGCTGTGGACTGTGTTCTGAAAGGCCAAAATAAGCAAAGGTACTAAGTTTGACCAAGCGTCGTCAAGCCTAATGGTACGTCACCTTGTTTGATATTTTTATGCAAGCTTGAATGTCCTTGCTTCTTTGCCAATTGTTGGTTAACTTGCCTAACGTAGCTCATGTCGCATACAAAAGTACGCAAAAATAAAGATGTCTCCTACATTGATGTCAAGATAATACGAAATTTGACGGAGTAAGGTAGGACCAAAAAAAGTTTTGAGCTCGATTAATCTTGTAAATAAGCATTATTCTAGCTTAATGAATTTTGAGCAGTAATTTCCAAGGCAGGTTGTGACTGAAGAGAAATAGACATCCACTCCTCTTTCCAGATAGGTCTTGTATCCTTGTTGTGGTCCAGTTGGGTCGAATGCATCTTTACACTGAAAAATTTATATTTACGTGTAGTAAAATGTTACATGTCTATATTTAGCAATCTTCATCAATTTTGCAGTGCAACTTTTGAAGTATGAAAATTCTTAGTACACAGCTTCATGGTTTATTTTTTATGTTTAATTGTTGGAAGTACCCACAATTTTTTATCTATTATCTTTTAATTACAGATTTTGCCCAAAATGGACTAAGGGAAGATGTGTTGATATGATTTGTTCACAGAGGGAGCTGTAAGCTAGCTGAATCCTTCATCAGTTCCTGACTTAAGAAGCTGCCCTTGATTATGTCACCCAGCCGTTAATGTATGTATTAAAAGTACAGAGTTAGGTCTGAAAATGCAGAAATAGGACTGTACCTGTTTACACAGTTACACTTGAGAATCTCACTGTATTTACCCACAATGCCTTAAACATCCGTCAGGCACATTTGCTGCCTTGTTTTCGTGCCACTGGAGTTTCAAATGTTATTTGTTGTTGTCTGATTCTCGACAAGTTTTTCTCTATTTGTTCTTACAATGCCAATGAAGTAATACTGCTGTGTTGTGGGCTGCAACTCTGACGTGAAAAAGTTTGATAAACTGGACAAATACTCGTGGATGCGTGATCTGAAATTATTCCCTTCCAAAATCAATGAGCGACACAAACATGTACCTGATTCCTAAAACTAGGTCACACGCTTTCTTATCTCCGGGACAAAGGAGAATTCTATCGGTGTGTAATCCGGAGCGGCCATATTGTTCAACAACTGAGGGGCTCATTGTTTAATTCTCCAATCAATCTCTGGTGAACCAAAAAAAAAAATACAAAAGTCGTCTACAAATTAGATACCATTGGTGTTCGAGACTTATGGCATGCAAGAATTGGGAAATCTTTTTTGTCTTGATTCATAATCATTTGATTAATTTTTACCTGAACAAAAATTTTAAGTTTGAATGAGTAAAATTTCAAAAATACATAGTGATGTACCTGTGATTTTATCATCCAAAAGTACAGAAATTGTCCACTTATTTCACACAGAATAAAATTAAATATATTTTCCTGACAGTTTCACCTCTCACCTTAAAAAGTTTGTGCCACATAAACTGATGATACGATACAGACTTCGCAAGTATCGAGTGTTCGAAAGTTACCAAGCATCATGTCCAACTGCCCATGTGTGAGTTAAACCAAATGCGGCCTAGAGGTTACCAATGTGATCCAATTAACTGTAATTAAATTAATTTATTGAAGCTTTTCTTATATAAGAGTAATTTATCCCATCTTTCGTGAATTACTCTTGACGATATGACTCTTAAGGCCTTTTCATACTCACTTAAATCCGGTCTGAGCGGAGCGACAACGCAAACTGCAAAGTTAACTAAATCGTTCATACTGGCTTCGATAGTTAATGGACTTTGAAGTATACGGTAGGTGACACTGTTGTCATCAAAGTAATAGCAAGGTACCGCTGCACGCTAAGATTTTTTTTAATGTGACAGTTTGGGAACATTTACATGTGCTAATTGACATAAAACTTATTTTTAGTTCCATTGGTGATTATTAGAGGAAAATATAAGCAACTATTAGCGACGACACTATCCTGTAATTGTTGCACCTGACGATAACTTCGATGGGACCGAAGTTGACAGTTCATAATGCACTGCAGTGTCGACGCTCCGCATGTTTATTGCGAAGTTAACTTTGATCCAGGACCAAAGTTAAGCGTTCATACTGACCGCAACTCCCCAAAACATGAATGCATCGATGTTAGTGTGAAAGGCCCTTTAATGACCCGACACTTATCTAGGTCACTTATATAGGTCACCCCTTTCACCTCCTGTTTACAACAGGTATCCCACGTGAATGAATGGTTTATTTGGTGAATATACAATGATCATACCCTATTGACACAGTAGAAGAGATGCCTATTATTAGTATTAATGGTTACAGACTGTGGTTCTAGGTACTGTATTTGGGTACTGCAGATATTGATTGTCATCTTGTAATCTATTCATACTGTTGTGAGCCTTTGAAAATGTTTTATTTATTATTCTTTGAATTTGAGGAAAGTTTACAGTACAGTGAAATGTCTTAAATTTTAAGACAACATGGAAAAAACTGGTTTAATTTTGCAAAATCTCTCAACAAAAAGAAGGTTTCACCTCATGTATGATTGTTCATTTTTTGTCAGATAATGTTTGGTAAAACTTCTAACATTTTCAGCATTTGATAAGACAATTAAGTGATTTTTGATGTCTGAAATTGAAGAGATTTTCTGTTAAGTGATTGATCTTTATAATTATGTTGATCCTTGCCAGAAGAATAGTCTGATAGCAATCTCTCTGTATTCAAACTTTGTAATAAATGGATGTCACTCTCACTTTCAACAAACTTTGCATAAGAGAGTAACATAAAACTAATTAAGTGTTGGTTTTCATTAGCTTGTATATTTACACATTCATTTAAGGAAAACCAGAGAATATGAGTATCCATATTGTCAAGTCTGTGCATTCAGAAAATTTATTCAAAAATCTTGTCAAAGTATGTCAAATGACCTAAAGTTCTTTTCAGTAGAATTAAGTAAAAAAGGATGACACTTTAATAGTAAAACATTGGTATCAAAACATGACCTAATTTCTTTTTCTATTAATGTTCAAGATAAAATTCAAGAAGCTTCCAAATTTTCATGACTTATCATTCTTGAGATCTGATGTTCCCAAATTGGGTCACAGTTCGTCAATTTTCTTGCCAAGGGACACGTAACTTTAATCCTGAAACTAAAAGCAACATAGCAACCCGTTTTACAGTTTTTAAATGGACATAATTATTTTCAATATTGTAATATTTTTGAAAAAACGTCTGTTTTCAGATTTTCAATGCATGGGACTTTTTTTTTCAGTTTCCTTTTTTTTCAGTTTCCAGCAATAAATAAGATAGCATTAATATTAGAGAGTTGGATAAACTTTAACAAAACACTTATTAGAACATTGAGCCAGAGGAAGGTTTGCAAAAAATAATGCTTCCAATGCGTGTAAGAAGACCGAAAGATACAGTCACCTTTGAATTCATCCACTGAACCATTGCCAACTAGAAGGCATGTGATGCAAAATGAAGTATACCACCAGCTTCTTCTTTACAAAAAAGTGCGTAACTGCAAATTGGTGGCACAGATTCTAAATGAAAAGTGCGTAACTGCAAATTGGTGGCACATATTCTAAATGAAAAAACATACCCACTAACCCGAGTTAAGGGCATCTGGTTTTGTATTGAACGAAAACTCTACATATGATCTATGAGCTTCACTGAACCATTCATCTAGTTGTTGCGTGTTTAGAATCACCTCCCATTTTGTTTCAAATTGTGGCTTTTGTATTCCCTAGAATTTAAATAGAGGGCGTTGTGTCAGGTTTGGCGTGTGGTTTGATGAATTTTTTGAAAATAGTTGTCATGAAACTGATTTACTTGTGTTTTTGAATGAGAAAAGCCAAGTTTTTTAGCTGTGACCTACTTTTGATGCAAAATAGTGGCTGTCGTTTGCTTTTAATCCATGTCGCCTGCTGACTGAGAAACGGGATGCAATTTCAGGTTGCTGTCAGACAGATCAAAAAATGGCACATTGTGACCACATTTTTAGAATCTAAAGAGAACCAGCATTCTGAATCTGTAGTCAGATTTTTTCTAGCACCGTTGCAGGGAAGTGGTAAATTTGGGGAGAAAACTTTCAAATTTGGTGTTTTTTGGTCCTATTTTTGTGTGCCGGTATTTTTTCCCGGATGTGAATTAAGCGATTAAAAATCTGTAGCATAATTAAGTTTCAGTTATCATGAGTAGTGCTTTTGTGTTGGGAATGCCAAAAAACCTGTTGTTTTTTCAGACTCTCTATAAGGACGTGAGATAAGGACTCGTCTCCACTTGGGTGTGTGCCGGCAGCCAAAACCCTGTAATAACTGTAGTATGCCTCCTAATGTTCCAGGAAGTCATTTAGTGTAATCACTTACACCCTCTAGTGTTGATGATAATAAAGTGATAACAGGTGCACACTGTATCACATCCAAGGTAGGTTTAATGAGCGCTGCCTGTTCTGTATCATGTAAGGTAATTAATTAGATCATTGATTCGTGATGGTGAGAGTTTACACTATCATGTCAGACCTTATTATTACCATACTTGTGTAAACTCATTTGGATTATCTCCCATGTTCAGCTTCTTGCTTACAGCCCACCCCCATTGATATGTTCCAATTTTCCACTGTTGAACTCCCTCATTCAACTGAGCATTATATTTGTATCCTCAACATTTCTTTGAAGGCACATGTGTCATTGTGTTAGCTCACCTTGCGCGAATTTTAGGTCCCAAAATGTACAAAATTCATTTACCTTTGAGCTGGAAACGGTCACGTCGGGTTTCACCGGCCCCTTGCCTTTAATCTGGTGGAAAATTACTATCATTCTCCGCTTACGATTTTGCATAAAGATAATTGCCAAATTTGTCATTTTTCCATTGATCAAGCTGATTACTGTAAATTATGAAAAATTTACCAAAAGTTGTTTTATGTGACATCCACTCAGTAAAAATGATGCTAGCATCTGACCAACAGTTTCTTAGTCTCTATTCATGTGGTGATATTTGACAAAATAGAATTTTACTTTTAGGTGATGTTATCTGTAAAATAAGTGAATACTTAACATACTGTCATGTTGTTACGTAAGTACCGGTATAACATCAACAAATTGCTTGTTTGGATAAATATCCATCTCTGTCTTCTTATTTTTAAACATGCATGCTTGGCTCAATACCCACCTCCTGATTTTTTAGTTCACTGGGACCTGTACGGTAAAACTTTGCTTGCTGACTTATATTTAATCTAAGAGGCTATCGGAGGACCATCACATTGGAGGCTGTGGCAGGGAGGTGCTGCCAGTAGAAATTTATTGAATAAACAAACTTCAACATGTTGTGACATCAAGTTCACATGGATAAACAACCAGTGATAGTGTAATGTTATTTAATAGGGTAATGTTATTTTGTTCCTACTGTCTGTGTCTAGTCTATCATCTTTTTTACTTATTCCAGTAAAGGTATATCGACTGCTATTTAAGTAATGTGACTATTACCTTGGGGCATCCCATTTCAAGCAGTGGGTAGAGGAGAATGTTTTGATTTAATTTTGTACCAGTTGCAAATAATCAAGTTGTGAAATTAAGTAAATTAACACTTCTTTATTGGTTTTACTCTACAGTGGTGGAATGGATCTCTGAGGTGTTATTTCTGGCTAAATAAACCACTTGAATCTTATCTTGTTTTAGTGTACTTGAAGTTGGCCATTTTTGACCCACTGGTGTAATGCTTATTACCACTATAAAATGCTATAAGGTCAGAGGATACAAATGATATTACTGGTTAAGATAATTAAACTTTAGACTCGCAGCCCACAGTTAATTGACTTTTAGGCTGAATTTCTTAAATGATGTTTATCTGAATGTTTTAGCGCTAGAATAGTAGCATTCAGCATTTCATGTGTGATGCTGTTGGCATGTATGAAGAAGGATGAGTGTGCTGGAGTTGTCAGTGAAATGTTTGTAGCTTTTTTATTTGTAATGGTAGCCCAGGACATTGCTGCCAGCCCACTGTCTGGTATGTGTTGGTATATATTACTGTACGTCTAGGTATTCAATGTGTAGTTGTACCTGCCCTTACATGTGATTCATGGACTTTGCTGAATCCGAATGGGCTTTTATACATTGAAAGGGGGGAAATTCGTTGTTGTTCTTGAAGTAGTGCTAGAAATGTTAAATTTGATGCTTCACAGCAGGGTTGGATTCAAGATTTTGGATGAGAGTGGATATAAAGTTTTGGTCAATAAATCATTTGATGTTTGTTGAACATAAGTCAGACTTTCTACCAGTTCCATTCAAACAGTTCTTTCTCATGAACACCAATTCCTTTTCAATTATTGTTTTGTAAAAAGGGTTAGTTCACCTATTTTGTTCTGCTGATAAAATGAGCTTAGCATTTTTAAGTAGGATACTCGTAACTTGAACGAACATATTCTGTATGGGACATGAAGAAAAGTATTTCAATCAAAAATCTTCAGAAATTGCTGCTTTATTCAAATGAAAATTCAGCCAGTGATAAATTTGTGAACTTTGACATGAAAGATTCCTTGATTCAGTATGTGCTCATTATTGTGTTTCATGAAAATTGTCTTTAGACTTGGACTTAGGCTCCACACAACTGTTTATGAAAAATAATTAATTCTCACTTCAGCAAATGTCTAGTATATGAGAATATGGACATACCTGCAAGTTACTGAAATAAGTTTCATTTCTATATTGTGATGTGCTCATAGACACTTGGCTAAACTTTAATGAGTAACTTTGAAGTGGACAGAAATGTTGTCTTTAGTTGTTTTTCATGAAATAAACCCTGGACAACTGAAGCTCATTGTCTATAGATTGCATTTTCTGTTAAACATTACCTGTTGGTTGTACTTGCACATGAATTTTGTTGCAACACTAAAAATGTACAAATAGCAGCACTGTCCGTAATTTCAAAAATCTTAATGTGACAAGTTTCATTCAACATACCGTACAGTAAGTCGGCAATTTTCCCCACTTTGGCAACATATGGCTAATAGGACCTTCTTGTAATCGACCATAACTGCCCCATTTTTAGTCAATGATATTGTAATAACTAGTTAAAGAGGCATGGAACGCAGATATTTGTAAAAAACACCTTTTAAACCGATCGTGGTGAATCTACTTCTAGAGGATGCAAATGTGAGAGTTTGGAATATAGGAAGAATTTATAGGAAGTCAGATTCAATATTTTCAAAGCACAAACAAAATATAAACTCTTTTAACTAAGTACAGTTTTCAAATCCCCGCCCCTAATTATATATACCTGTGCTCATACGCTCACAGATGGATGCTTCTTGAAGTCGTCATTGTTTTGTTAACATCAAATGTCAAAAGTCACATTTTCCATATAGGGGAAAAGTGCTACGTCTAAGTCTTCCATACCAAATGAGGAGATATGCTTTGCCTTGTGGGAGAAAAATTGACTAAGTGACAAGCAGTTATCAGATCGCTTTTTTTGGTATTTGAAACTTAAGGAAAAATGCTGTGACATCAACAGAAATTCAAAGTCTTTACAAACAAAGGTTTATCGGCACTTGCAGCAATCACTTATTGTTTCTTCGTCAACTAATAGCAAAACCTAATTAACGTCGGGTCATTTTTCCTTGTCTTATGCAGTAAGGCCACGGTTATTCATGCACATACCATTGCAATACATAGCTTAGTCTTATGCAGTAGGGCCACGGTTATTCAAGCACATGCCATTGCAATACATTGCTTCTGCCATGTATTTTATTTCAAAACAGCCTTGGCTGAAATAACCTGCTTACCATATGTCTGATGAATCCTATATCAAAAAGTGCAGTTAAGCTTCACTTAATAGAAAACACATGACATTCCTTGTTATTGTTTTTACAACAATATCACCTGTGCTGGATTTAAGTTATACCAGTGTTCACATACTTGCGGCTGGTTCCATCAAACATCCCCAAATAGGGTCTGGACTAAATCGTCTACACATTTTGTTTGCTCATAAATGTTATGTTTCGGATTACTTTATCTCCTCTTTGACTGTTTTCTTACAATATATCTGAAAATTGAGCCACTTATTTCAACGAAAATAAATACGCACTTTGTCCTTAAATTAGGTATAGTGCATGAAAAATTTCCTATTTATTTTCAGTAATACTGAGAACTGGATGTAGAGTTCACTTTTGGTATGTGCTTAAAATAGACTTATTGATGAAGCTAAGACAGTATTGGAAAGTTCAATCAGTGCACGAATTAAATCATAAATGCCCGGATATGTTTGGAGCATGATTAAGCCACTATGTGGGATTGTTTCATGCAAATGGTCACTGGTTTTGCAGATAAATTCAATATTTCATGCTTGAAGATGCCAATAATAAGTGACTATAAGGGTCTGCGTGATCGGCAAGTGTATATTAAAATCTCATTGATTTTTGTGAAAAAGAGTATTGCCAAACACAGCCTTCTTTATGCACCCATATACACTGTATGTATATATAATGTGGTTGTACCTGTATATTGTCATCACTATGTCCAGGGTCAGGACGAGTTAGGCTGATTTAAATGTTGTGAGGTTGTCCTGGTGTCCTCTCAATATCTCAAAAACCGTAGTGAGATTTTGATGAAATTTGGCACAAAGGTGTATGGCATCACTAAAAGGGTTCTTGCCACTTTTCAAGATGTTCTGCATGCTGGGGCCAGGGGGCGTGACTTTCAGTGTTTTTGGTTGAAGAACTGAGCATTTCCTAATAATATCTAGAGAACGGATTGACGGATTTCAATGAAACTTGACACAGAGATATGAGATGACAGTGCAACAGCAGACTCGGCAGTAAAATTTTTAGGGGATTCCACCTCTGCAGCACGTCCTAGTGGCCATTTTATTCTAAGCAAGGGGCTTTCCACATCGATTGCAAAGGAAGAGTGTTTCCGTATGATATCGTGAGAACCAATTGATGAATTTCAAAACTTGACTCAGAGGTATATCATGTGAATGCGCTGGCATAACTTGATATTCGGACAGNAAAAACACCTGAATTTGTTTTTCAAAATTTTATTACATCATTAATTTTAAAATTGGTCTTTGACTCGGAACTTGACAGCACCATAAATTTGATGTCTGCTGTGACCTCTGCAACAGGTGAAGCTCGCGCCCGCACGCGCGCATTTCTAAAGTGTCATCGCGTAAGAATAGTTGCAATTCAAGTTATTGTTACTGGTCGTCTGCGCACTACAGCTCTAATAAGATCACAGGAAGGCACAGGGCTATTACTCACCAATTTTGAAAATTTAATTGTGATTGACTAATCTGTGGGCAGCAAAACATTTCTTGGGATCGCCCGCTGTTATGACACTTTTAGCGGTATTTGGCGACTTGACGATAAAGCTCTTTGAAAAGTTCTACGCGTTCCGAGTACGTGTGTCGTGTGGTACTCTGATCATGTAAGATTAACCGCCCAGGGCGGTTGTCTGTCGTAATAAGCGCCCATGCTCAGTTAACCGCCCACCCAGGATTTCTTGAAATTTCACGTTTAAGCGCCCATGTCTGGTTAACCGCCCACCCCCGATTTTTTGGGTTTGCCAATTTAACCGCCCAGGGCGTTAACCCGAACGTTTACGGTAAGTGATTTTTGATGTCTGAAATTGAAGAGATTTTCTGTTAAGTGGCTGATCTTTATAATTATGTTGATCCTTGCCAGAAGAATAGTCTGATAGCAATCTCTCTGCATTCAAACTTTGTAATAAATGGATGTCACTCTCACTTTCAACAAACTTTGCATATGAGAGTAACATAAAACTAATTAAGTGTTGGTTTTCATTAGCTTGTATATTAATTACACATTCATTTAAGGAAAACCAGAGAATATGAGTATCCATATAATCAAGTCTGTGCATTCAGAAAATTTATTCAAAAATCTTGTCAAAGTATGTCAAATGACCTATTTCTTTTCAGTAGAATTAAGTAAAAAAGGATGACAATTTAATAGTAAAACATTGGTATCAAAACATGGCTTAATTTCTTTTTCTTTGTTCAAGATAAAATTCAAAAAGCTTCAAATTTTCATGACTTATCATTCTTGAGATCTGATGTTCCCAAATTGGGTCACAGTTCGTCAATTTTCTTGCCAAGGGACACATAACTGTAATCCTGAAACTAAAAGCAACATAGCAGCTCGTTTTACAGTTTTTAAATGGATGTAATTAATTTCAATATTGTAATATTTTTGAAAAAAACGTCTGTTTTCAGATTTTCAATGCATGGGACATGTTTTTTTTTTTCAGTTTTCAGCAATAAATAAGATAGCATTAATATTAGAGAGTTGGATAAACTTTAACTAAACACTTATTAGAACATTGAGCCAGAGGAAGGTTTGCAAAAAATAATGCTTGCAATGCGTATAAGAAGACCTAAAGATACAGTCACCTTTGAATTCATCCACTGAACCAGTGCCAACTAGAAGGCATGTGATGCAAAATGAATTATACCACCAGCTTCTTCTTTACAAAAAAGTGCGTAACTGCAAATTGGTGGCACAGATTCTAAATGAAAAGTGCGTAACTGCAAATTGGTGGCACAGATTCTAAATGAAAAAACATACCCACTAACCCGAGTTGAGGGCATCTGGTTTTGTATTGATCGAAAACTCTACATATGATCTATGAGCTTCACTGAACCACTCATCTAGTTGTTGCGTGTTTAGAATCACCTCCCATTTTGTTTCAAATTGTGGCTTTTGTATGGTCAGTGAGGTCGACAGAACTGCTGGGCATTTTTTATTCCCTAGAATTTAAATAGAGGGCGTTGTGTCAGGTTTGGCGTGTGGTTTGATGAATTTTTGAAAACAGTTGCCAGGAAACTGATTTACTTGTGTTTTTGAATGAGAAAAGCCAAGTTTTTTAGCTGTGACCTACTTTTGATGCAAAATAGTGGCTGTCGTTTGCTTTTAACCCAGTGTCGCCTGCTGACTGAGAAACCGGATGCAATTTCAGGTGGCTGTCAGACAGATCAAAAAATGGCGCACTGTGACCACATTTTTAGAATCTAAAGAGAACGAGCATTCTGAATCTGTAGTCAGATTTTTCCTAGCACCGTTGCAGGGAATTGGTAAATTTGGGGAGAAAACTGTCAAATTTGGTGTTTTTTGGTCCTATTTTTGTGTGCCGGTATTTTTTCCCCGATGTGAATTAAGCGATTAAAAATCTATAGCATAATTAAGTTTCAGTTATCATGAGTAGTGCTTTTGTGTTGGGAATGCCAAAAAACCTGTTGTTTTTTTAGACTCTGGATAAGGACGTGAGATAAGGACTCGTCTCCACTTGGGTGTGTGCCGGCAGCCAAAACCCTGTAACAACTGTAGTGTGCCTCCTAATGTTTCAGGAAGTCATTTAGTGTAATCACTTACACCCTCTAGTGTTGATGATTATAAAGTGATAACAGGTGCACACTGTATCACATCCAAGGTAGGTTTAATGAGCGCTGCCTGTTCTGTATCATGTAAGGTAATTAATTAGATCATTGATTCGTGATGGTGAGAGTTTACACTATCATGTCAGACCTTATCTTACTACCATACTTGTGTAAACTCACTTGGATTATCTCCCATGTTCAGCTTCTTGCTTACAGCCCACCCCCATTGATATGTTCCAATTTTCCACTGTTGAACTCCCTCATTCAGCTGAGCATTATATTTATATCCTCAACATTTCTTTGAAGGCACATGTGTCATTGTGTTAGCTCACCTTGCGCGAATTTTAGGTCCCAAAATGTACAAAATTCATTTACCTTTGAGCTGGAAACGGTCACATCGAGTTTCACCAGCCCCTTGCCTTTAATCTGGTGGGAAATTACTATCATTCTCCTCTTACGATTTTGCATAAAGATAATTGCCAAATTTGTCATTTTTTCATTGATCAAGCTGATTACTGTAAATTATGAAAAATTTACCAAAAGTTGTTTTATGTGACATCCCGCGCTCAGTACAAATGATGCTTAGTCTCTATTCATGTGGTGATATTTGACAAAATAGAATTTTACTTTTAGGTGATGTTATCTGTAAAATAAGTGAATTCTTAACATACTGTCATGTTGTTACATAAGTATAACATCAACAAATTGCTTGTTTAGACAAATATCCATCTCTGTCTTCTTATTTTTAAACATGCATGCTTGGCTCAATACCCACCTCCTGTCTTTTTACTTCACTGGGACCTGTACGGTAAAAGTTTGCTTGCTGACTTA
Source organism: Phoronis australis (assembly GCA_002633005.1). Lineage (NCBI taxonomy): Eukaryota > Metazoa > Phoronida > Phoronidae > Phoronis > Phoronis australis. The sequence continues at coordinate 83,630 of NMRA01000722.1, read as the reverse complement.
TATTTAATGTAAGAGGCTATCGGAGGACCATCACATTGGAGGCTGTGGCAGGGAGGTGCTGCCAGTAGAAATTTATCGAATAAACAAACTTCAACATGTTGTGACATCAATTTCACATGGATAAACAACCAGTGATAGTGTAATGTTATTTAATAGGGTAATGTTATTTTGTTCCTACTGTCTGTCTCTTGGCTGTCATCTTTTTTACTTATTCCAGCAACGGTATATCGACTGCTATTTGAGTAATGTGACTATTACCTTGGGGCATCCCATTTCAAGCAGTGGGTAGAGGAGAATGTTTTGATTTAATTTTGTACCAGTTGCAAATAATCAAGTTGTGAAATTAAGTAAATTAACACTTCTTTATTGGTTTTACTCTACAGTGGNAACTAAGTACAGTTTTCAAATCCCCGCCCCTAATTATATATACCTGTGCTCATACGCTCACAGATGGATGCTTCTTGAAGTCGTCGTTGTTTTGTTAACATCAAATGTCACATTTTCCATATAGGGGAAAAGTGCTACGTCTAAGTCTTCCATACCAAATGAGGAGATATGCTTTGCCTTGTGGGAGAAAAATTGACAAAGTGACAAGCAGTTATCAGATCGCTTTTTTGGTATTTGAAACTTAAGGAAAAATGCTGTGACATCAACAGAATTTCAAAGTCTTTACAAACAAAGGTTTATCGGCACTTACAGCAATCACTTATTGTTTCTTCGTCAACTAATAGAAAAACCTAATTAATGTTGGGTCATTTTTCCTTGTCTTATGCAGTAAGGCCACGGTTATTCATGCACATACCATTCCAATACATTGCTTAGTCTTATGCAGTAGGGCCACGGTTATTCAAGCACATGCCATTGCAATACATTGCTTCTGCCATGTATTTTATTTCAAAACAGCCTTGGCTGAAATAACCTGCTTGCCATATGTCTGATGAATCCTTTATCAAAAAGTGCAGTTAAGCTTCACTTAATAGAAAACACATGACATTCCTTGTTATTGTTTTTACAACAATATCACCTGTGCTGGATTTAAGTTATACCAGTGTTCACATACTTGCGGCTGGTTCCATCAAACATCCCCAAATAGGGTCTGGACTAAATTGTCTACACATTTTGTTTGCTCATCAATGTTATGTTTCGGATTAATTTATCTCCTCTTTGACTGTTTTCTTATAATATATCTGAAAATTGACCCCCTTATTTCAACGAAAACAAATACGGACTTTGTCCTTAAATTAGGTATAGTGCATGAAACATTTCCTATTTATTTTCAATAATACTGAGAACTCCATGTAGAGTTCACTTTTGGTATGTGCTTAAAATAGACTTATTGATGAAGCTAAGACAGTATTGGAAAGTTCAATCAGTGCACGAAGTCATAAATGCCCGGATATGTTAGAAGCATGATTAAGCCACTATGTGGGATTGTTTCATGCAAATGGTCACTGGTTTTACAGATAAATTCAATATTTCATGCTTGAAGATGCCAATAATAAATGACTATAAGGGTCTGCATGATCGGCAAGTGTATATTAATATCTCATTGATTTTTGTGAAAAAGAGTATTGCCAAACACAGCCTTCTTTATGCACCCATATATGTATATATAATGTGGTTGTACCTGTATATTGTCATCACTATACCCAGAGTCAGGATGAGTTAGGCTGATTTAAATGTTATGAGGTTGTCCTGGTGTCCTCTCAATATCTCAAAAACCGTAGTGAGATTTTGATGAAATTTGGCACAATGAAGGTGTATGGCATCACTGAAAGGGTTTTTGCCACTTTTCAAGATGTTCTGCATGCTGGGGCCAGGGGGCGTGACTTTCAGTATTTTTGGTTGAAGGACTGAGCATTTCCTAATGATATCTAGTGAACGGATTGACGGATTTCAATGAAACTTGACACAGAGATATGAGATGTAAAATTTTTAGGGGATTCCACCTCTGCAGCACGTCCTAGTGGCCATTTTATTCTAAGCAAGGGGCTTTCCACATCGATTGCAAAGGAAGAGTGTTTCCGTATGATATCGTGAGAACCAATTGATGAATTTCAAAGCTTGACTCAGAGGTATATCATGTGAATGCGCTGGCATAACTTGATATTCAGGCAGATTTGAGTGCTGCAGTACCTCCTAGTGGCCATTTTGTGTGACTGTGTTTCTAGGTAATATGTAGAGAACCGGTATATGCAGTTAACCGGTTCTAACATACAAATAAATCTCACTTTTGTCCGTGTTGTGTGCTAAAAAAAAGCTCATTCATGTTTATTGTCAAAGACAGATCCTGACAGTGATCACTGATTGGCTGATATGTCAGTGACGTGGCTGGTCGGGCCTCGACTGCTTATCACATATCACTGTGCCATATTGTGAAGAGTTTACATCGTATTTTATTATTGTATCAGCCCTTCTTATTACTTGGCGAAATAATAAATTTCGCCAAGTATGTTGCTCTTCCATCAAGTTTGTTTTTTTTTGTTCGCACGAAATTTTTTACTTCCGGTTCAAGATGGCGGAAATATTGGCATTCGCACATGCGCACCTTTATTTCGGGAAAAAAAACGTATTCTCCTGTAGAGGGCGCAATATAGGGCCAATTCCTTTGAATTTTTGCAGTTATTAGTTTTTTATGATTTGCTATTATACAAGGCCAAAAAACCGGAAGTTGCTTCCAAGATGGCGGTTCTGGCACATGTTGACCTATTTTCAGTCGTGCTGAGGTGCCACTTAAACGGGAGAAGAAAATGACGTGAATTTTTGTATGTGGATTCTATAACGTATATTCTTTCAAATGAACTCTAAAAATTTTTTTCTCAGACTTACCGTTTTCGACATATTTGACTTTAAATTTCTTAAAAAAACGCAAAATTACATTTTTTTCGAAAAAATTTACGGAATTGTGTGATGCTATCAATTTAGATAGAATTTTGAATGGGCTTTCAGAAGATGTTTTCCATTTTTTTGCTAAGACGTCTACTTTTCGAGTTATTTGAGATTTTCTGATAACGCTGTTCCTTTGTTGAGCGCTCTTGCTGCATTGATGTTGGTTTAGCTTCTATTGAACTAGACTGTAGCCTATTTCTTATTGATTTATGACATCTAAGTTCGTCATATGAATGTTACGATGTTGTTCATCATCTCCACCACTATCATCATATTTGTCATCTTCGTCATCATCTCCGACGTCTTTTCTTCATTTAATTTCGCCAAGTGTCGCTCAAGACTGAAGCCTATCTCTTAGTGATTTCTGACATCTACGTTCATCATATGAATGATATAACTTGCATTGTCCATTATCGCCACCATCGTCGTCATAGCTGTCATCTTCGTCATCATCTCTGTCGTCGTCTTTTCTGGTCATCTCTAACGTGGTTTTTTTTAGGTTAATTACGCCAAGTGTCGCTCCTCGGAGCGCTTTCATTTTCTACTGTTTGCCACAGTGCTGTAAATGGTTTGCCGTGTCTTTTTTATGGGTCCTGGTTGTACGAACGCTTTGAAAAAGGCGTCTTCTAAGTGGAATTGGTCATCATTCAGTAAGGGGCTTTTCAAGTGTTGTTTGGGGGAAAAGTGTTCTGGATGATATCTGGAAAAGTGATTGACGAATTGTTATGAAACTTGGCACAGAGGTATTAATGTCAGTGCATAGACACCATTAAATTTTGGGTGCATTCAACTTCTGCAGGATTTCCACATGGGGTTTTGGAGGACAAGCAATTTTGAATGATGTCTAAAAATGATTGGCATTATGTTAATGAAACTTCAGACGTGTGATATCAATGTGCCGAGCCCTTTGTTTTTAGGGTGGATTCATCCGCTGCAGCATCGTGACAGGGGCTTTTCAAGTGACATTTGGTCAAATAGTGTGTTGGGACGATATCTAGAGAACTAAGTGACAGATTTCAATGAAACTTAATACAGTGATATATGATTCCATGCGCCGGCACCATGTTTTTATCAACAAGGGTATTTTCAAGTGTTGTCTGAGGGAAGATTGACAGATTTTAATGAAATTTGACTCAAAGGTATATTATTCCTGTGGAGCAGCACCATTTGATATTGGGGCAGATTTGACAACTACAGCACTTTCTGGTGGTCTATAGAAATGCATGTCAATGCGTTATTCTTGTTCATTTTTTAAAGACTTCTAACAATTGCTTCGAGTTCCCATCTGTAAAACATTAATTTAGTGCTATTTTACTTATTTTTTATAAAAAAATGAAAAAAACAAAAATTTCCTTGACTGTGTAATAAGTATTGGTGAGATTTTACAATAGTTTACAATTCAAAAATATTTACAGACTGCATGAAATTAAGTCAAGCAACCCCATGTAGAGGAAAAATCATTGTTCCCTCAAGAGCCCCATAGAGTTCTCTCGGAATGTACAATTATAGTAGTGGGTATAACTATAGTGTAAGAAATGTTTGCCTCTTCGTCTGCAGCAGTAAGTGGTGAATTTTTGTCAGAGAACCTCAATATTTTCCTTCAGATCTGAAATGCGTACATCAGCTGTTCTTGCTACAATAGAAGTCATTTTCAAAAAATTAATATTCATTCCTATAAAGAAATTTACATTTGACTTTTATCTTACTTACATAAACTATGTAATTGATCCAAGGCAAGTATTAGGCTCCTTTGTTTGTTTGCTGTTGTTCACTGTTTCTTTTATGTCGTTAAATAACAAACAAAAGACTGCATCTGTTAAACTGTCATTTAGCTCTGCTATCTGATGTGAAACAGACATACTGGTATAGTATGGCTAACTACTTCAAAATGGCCCAATTTATTTTTAAACAACCCTGTGGAATTGTTTTAAATCATGTAGTAAGTAGTGGGACTGTTATTGATTTTCTGTTGTTGTAGATTCCTGATTTTGTGCTCCCCTTGTCAGCTTAGTGCATTAGTGATGTAGGAAATTACAGGAGTGTGTTATTAAATGACTAGTAATGAATTAACAGGTGCACTAGTGTTCATGACACACGGCTGTAATTGTATATTGAACATGTCCATGTATCACCAATTAACAAGACTATACCACGTAATCAGTCTGTCATGGCCATTACAACCATTGATTAACCCATTTTGTTAATCAACGCGTGGTGATAAATATCAAATAAACAGAGAAATATCAGAAACCCCAAATGGGAATGGACCCACAGGTCTCCAGATTGCAGGTCTAGTGCTCTTACTACTGAGCTACGGAGGACCCGATATCTGTGCAATAACTGTTTACAGCCAACTGTTATGTCATCCATCCTACGAGCAGCATTTCGCCTTTTTCAGACGAGAGTTGAACAATTATATAATAGCAATTTACTAATATGTGTTAATTAGAAATAGTAAACATAGACACTGATATTGGCCAATAGTAAAATATATCAAATAAACACAGAAAGATTGGGAACCTCAACTGGGAATCACCTGCTCATGGGATGACATAACAGTTGGCTGCAAACAGTAATTGCACAGATATTGGGTCCTCAGTTGCTCAGTGGTAAGAGCATTAGACTGGCAATCTAGAGACTTGTGGTTCGATTCCCAGGTGGGGTTCCTGATTTTTCTGTGTTTATTTAATACATTTCACTATTGGCCAACATCAGCATCTATATATACGTGTTGATTAACACTTTCGTGGGAACCCTGGGCCGGATTCGAACAAACTTCACTCAAGTTTCATGTTACGACAGCCATCACCTTAACCACTGAGCTATTCAGCAGCTGACGTCACCTTCCTTGAAAATTGAACACTTAAATAAGAATGTGCAATAATCAGTTGTTCAACAAACTGCATTGTACCACCATTTAATTATGCTGTGAATTACATACAATTTCAATAAAAACAACATCTTTAATTCAGTAAAATTTATCTGTCATTTGCTCTCACTTGTAAATCATCAATCTCCAGTTTAAATGTGGGTAACATGTTGTCAGGAATCTTTGACTTGGACATTATATTCAGTATCCAGTGGTAATTAAACCTACTTTCATTACGGCGTTTTCCCGTTGTTCCCAACTTGTTCGATTCTATAGCCCAACAACAAGTTGGGAAGATGACCCCTGTAGCCAATATCTTACATAACTGATTAACTCCATTCTGGCATTGATGGTTGGAGGACCAGCTCTCTTGTTCGATAATTGCTCTAATCTCCAATAAGATCGTATCTAGCCTGACTGGGCTGTGCTGTTAAAAATAAAAGTTAAGTTATTACATATTTGAACATAAACCAATAGCATTTCTAAATTCTTCATCAAACGCTGATCATGTTTAGATTTTGAATTGCCAAAATCACTAAACTACAACCGAAGTTACGACAATCTATTCTCTCCGAGCGTACCAATTTGCTCTGGGTTTGACTGAGTTCACACATGGTCTGTAACAAGCCTGGTAGATTGCCTGTTGTCATACCAGACAAAGGCTGTGCTTGGCAATTAACAAAGAAGCTAGATGTTATGACACGCTCACAACCCCCTATGTCTGGTAAAGTCACTGAACGTCATGTCAGCAGACTATATTTTGACAGTGGAAGCTTAACATGATAAGATGTGTAGCAAGGTAGTTAATATTTGGTTATAACTTATTTTTAAATTAACTTTGTTTCTATTTTCTTTAAATTTTCAATTAGCTTGGAGTAAAAACATTATTTTAACAAGAATGACTCGGCGTTTCTTAAAATTCGTACCTCTGACCCCAGGCGTCTGACATAGAAAGTAGTTCCAAGCCGAGGCGAGTCGAGAAAGGAAGGTTGATTCGTTGCAAATTTTGTTGTTCAGTCTGTGGTATAAATAGATTATTACATGTTCTCATTCGTTATTTCCTTTATCTAGAGCCCTCTTGGATTTTGGAGAATTATCAAAATTCACTGGGAGGGGGCTAGATTATGGGAGATAATGACTTTGCCATGCAATAATCTACATATATATCTCCTTGTATATGTTATAGCAGTGATTGACTTCTGTTGTTTTGTGTTGCATGATCCTAGGACAGCTGCTTGACCTCTAATGTTGAAGCCAAAGCAGGAGAAACTCTCTACTTGATAGGATACCCATGTGGAGAATTTCTAGCTTACACTGGTCACCACTCTGAGTTCCTAAGCCCAAGACAACGTTTACAATGCCTATTTATCACGCCCTTTGTATTGATGTAGATCTGAGCTAATGAAGTGGAAAGGTAATAGCTAGCACTACTTTCTTAACAATGGTGGTCCTTATTACACCCAAATTGTTTTTCTCTGGCATTGGCACAGAGTTAAAGCCTGCAATATGGAGAACAGTTTTAACTTAGAACATTTTAAATATTACAAAAAGACTAAAAAGTTAATATGGGTTGATCTGGACAAAGGGCCACTCCCCAAAGGAACGTTGGTTTTAAATATGTTTCATACCTGTTTTCATTACTTTATTTTAATACTCCTGTCTATTTGCTTTTTTCATACCGGTTAGGGTTGCTATCTTTTTATTTTATGTTTAACCAAAGCATCAAAACAACTTAGAAGTCAGTTAATTGTGAACCCATCCCTGAATTTTCCAGATTACAGCTACATCAAACATGTCACAGCAAACAAAACTCTACGTGCCATTAGTTCAAGTTCAATCTTTATTAGAACTCAAATCATAAAATATATACAAATGTGCAAATGTGGTGATAGCCAAACTGAATATTTGAAACCTCTGGACAATTTTGGTTGCAGTAACTACATAACTATTCTAGCTTTTCAGTCATAAAAAGTGAAATCACAGATCTTGCCCATTGATCAACCTCATCCACTGCTTGCACTCTCTCGCTGACTACAAAGTTCGCCATCTTAGTTGTCTTCACATATCTTTAGAAATGCGTGACTTTCGTGTATCGTATTATTCACGGCATGCAAACCCTATTTTGGCCTATTAACATACATTAAAAACCACTTTCCCATCCAGTTTTCTGAAACAAAATAACACCCTGTAACCCATGACAACTCTCAAAAGGTTGGAGCAAAGTTTGTAAACTCTTATTAAAGGAGAATGCCGCCCAAAAAAACAACCTATTTTGTATCAATTTAGATCGAGTAGTTCTACTCGATGACGGCACGTTTGGTTGCGTTATGTGACACCTGACGGCAGACGGAGGTGTCGAAATTATCCAATTACGTCATTGGTTTCACGTGCAGTATGTTCAGCAGTTCACAACAGGGGTTACTGGTGTCAGCTTATCGCTTGAATTCATCTTTTAACCCCAATAAATCATAAAACTTTTGATGTAAAACCCTTAAAAATATACAGAGTTCTTATAAAAATGTGTTGTTTTATTTCGCTGTTACGGATTTATTTGTATTTGGACACACCGTAGCTTACAAAGTTCAGCACGCCAATTTACCAAGGTGGCGTAGCAGGAGTTTGGGGTCTATTTTGAGAAAAATTCGAAGTATTCTTCCGTGAAATACAGACAGGAGAACTTAATCTGTGCATGTTGTTTAGATTTGTGATTTTTGAGTTCTAAACAGTCGCACAAAACGCTTGTTGTCCCAACCAGTAGCTCGGAACCCGATCACGCCCGTCGCGGCCGGACTGACTCGTTATCCCCGCCAGTGGCTCGGAACCCAATCAGGAACGTCGCAGCCGCCGTGACTGGCACGAACATCAACCAGCTTGAGTTGGAAACTAGACCTCCTGTCACGAAAAGACTATAATAGTGAGTCAAAGAAATAATGTGCATGTAATTATTTATGTAAATTAGCCACGAAACTGAAAATCTACTTACTTGTTGCTGGCCGCGAAGTCAGGTTCCCCTTCCACAGACCGTCAGGGCAAAGGCTGTACAGTAACAATGATTTGAATAATGTATTTGTATTTCTAAATAAAATAAAAATTCCCCTAACATATGACCATAGCATATAAAATTGTGTAATTTTTTCACAACAGCTTTCTGTCAGCAAACACTGAATTAGCATGCTCTCACATGGCCTCGGTGCCCGGTCAATTACCTTTATTGCCAGCATCAAAAGCCGGTAACGCAGTGGTTTATTCATTGCTGGCTTCTCAACATTTGCACTCACGAATACTGCAAAGGCATTACAAATTGTATCTAATGTCGACAGACTTTATTTCAGTTTTATATAAGCATTGGTTAGGAGGAGAGTAATTCATTTTGAAACAGAACGCAGAATAATAAACGTCTACATGGCAACTCGCCCGGTGCCAATCCCGACTTAGTCTAGAGCTCATACGACGAAGACTTCACGGGTCGGATCGTTAGGTTTCACAGGCTATCAGTTCGAACCGGAATACACTGATCAAATAATACTAGAGAGGCGCCGTGAACATGCACAGGCAACGGAACGTATGGATGGTTCTAGATACGACTACGCAAAAATGCGTAAGATTGCACATCAACATCTAAGATTACGCATCTGCTAGTACGATAAAGTAGTCATGTATGATGAAAAAAAACCGTCTGGTGGCGTGCAACTGAGGCATACGAGCGTGTAACCTTAGAGACCCGTAGGTAATATCCAGCATTTATGCGTTACATCATGTATGATGAAAAAATCGCCCGTGCAACTAAGGCCTATACAAGCACCCCTTCCTAATATCAAACGACCGTAATATTACGCAAAGCTCCACCGCCGGAGTGATGGCTTACTGTGCATGCTGCAGCCAAGAGTAATGGGCAAATTTTAGCTTCTGCATTAGGTTTTAGTTCATGTAAGTTGGTGGCAATGCATACAGCTCACATTTGAACTTTAAGTTGAACGGTTGTTTGACACGGACACTGCCGCAAAGTTTGATTTGAATAGGTTGGAATCATCTTCGCTATCGCTGGGAACGGAATTACCAAAAATAGGAGCTAAAACTCTGTGAAAATTATCTACCTGAACTCCATCTGTATACGACCGCTCAAGGGGAATCGCCCGTGCGAGGCCTGTAAACGCTCGTGCGTAAATTAGCGACCGTAATATGATTACGCTACAAACTTTCACCAAAGTATGAAAAATCTGAGTTACTGTGCATTGTGCAGCCAGAAGTAATGGCCATATTTTAACTTCTGATATTAGGTTTTAGGACCTTCAAGTTGATGGCAGACACAAAGTCCACACTTGCCCATTTTAATAGTCGTACTTGTGCGAGACAACGACCCCTGGGCGCTGTTTAAATTGTTCGTGGGAAGGGCACGGTTTTCAAAAAAGCGTGCCCGCGCCCAGTAAAAATCAACCCGTACTCCAGCACTATGACGACGCACAGGGGAAAATCAACCGAGCGACGGAGGCCTATCGCACCCGTGCGTAATATCAAGCGTCCGTAATATCAAGCGTCCGTAATATCATACCTCGGAACACGACGGAAGGATCAAAAGAGTGAAACAGCTTGTTTATTGAAGTTAGCCTTCACAAGTGCCGGATAGGGAAAATCGCCCGAGAGGAGCGTATCTAAGCACCCGCGCGTAATATCAAGCGGCCGTAATATCAAGCATCAGAGCACGACAGAAGGTTCAAAAGAGTGAAACAATAATACAGCGTGTTTACGGGAGCTAGCCTTCGCAATCGCTACATTTTAAGCCACAGGCTTTCAATCATTTGAGCTTCGCCAGAATTTAACCCTCACCCCGCTTCCGCCATCATATGGTATATTTAAGCGAAGCTGTTGTGACCCGTGGTGTCTCAACTGTACATCCTGCGTAGCTAGAACATGTTTTAACTTAACATAACAAAACCAACAAAACATAATGGATCAAAAAAAAAAACATCCAACAAATCGTCTTACAAACTACAAGCAACATACTGTCAAGCGCTAGCGTTACCACAAAATTCGAATAAATGCGGCATTTCAGATATCCCAAGTCACCATGCGGCAAATTTCATTCTTGCTTGATATTACACATCAGTGCGTAAGATTACACAAAAATGCGTAAGATTACACATCAGTGTGTAATATTACGTACCCGTGTGTAATATTAAGCAGTGGTGCGTAATATTATGCCTGACTTGCGTAATATTACGCAAGCAAATTTCAATGACTAATTTACGGAAGACTAAATGACATTTTTCAAAAGTAGAACATGAAATGCATTAAGGAGGGGGTCATGGTCGTTTACAAACCAAATTTAAAGACAAAATGTTGATATTTATCTGAAATGTAATATTACAAAATGGGAAAGTCCCTTTTTAAGTGGGAAGCGCTTACTTTTTTCAGTGATATGCTGCACATGGTCTACAGGCGGTGCACCACAGGGGGGGCTGAGGGGGCTTTAGCCCCCACATTTTTCAGTGCTGTGCCGCCCATGTCACTTCCTGACGTTATACACTAACCAGTACACTGGCTTTATACAGTAACTGTAAACAAGTATTTCATGATTACCCTGATTTCAGCCACCAAAAAGTATGACTCAGTCGGAGAATTCTATCGTTTTATTGCAAGCAATTTCAAGTGAAGCAGAGGATAAGAACATGGTGACCTTGCTATGGAAGATCAAATTCCTGTAAAAAAATGTTTTTAACATCAGAGAATGGTTTATTGTGGCATTGAACTGATTTTTAGTAGATTTCCAGGACACAGATTCATCACTTTTAAACAACATTACCAATGGTTTTGCTGCACTGTGCTAAGCTCTTCAATCTGGTAACATTCTCACTGACACCTTTTGAACCAGAAATCCCATTAACAGTTCTTGGAGGTTGAGTGTTTTATAACAGATTGTGGCTTGAGGTCATCTCCAGTGTCAAGATGAGTTGTCTGTCTTCTGAGGTTTTTGTTAGTTCCTGTGGACATGTTTGTGGTCAGTCAAACTCAGTTCAGATGATACACAGCATTCTAAGCAGGTGTTCTGCTTTACTTAGCGCCCCACTTTACCTAACGCCCCACTACCTAGCGCCCCAGTTTACCTAGCGCCCCACTTTACCTAGCACCCCACTTTACCTTGCACCCCACTTTGAGTGCTCCACTTTACCTAGTGCCCCACTATTTAAAGCCTACAGTAACTCTCCACTAATTTTGCACAAAAATAGTTGCCATAAGTCATTTTTGCGAAAGTCGGTCACTTTCGTACAAACATTGGAAACTTTTCTAAATTTTGTTTTATGACACATACACACTACAAACCATATTAGTATTGGACTAAATTATCTTTATTTTGATTTTTGTGGAAAACATTTGACAAAATGGAATTTCATTTGTCAGCCATATTGTGTGAATGGAAACACATGACTTTGACTTCTACAATATGTTTTGATCATCACTTGGAGTACACCAAAGCCATAAATTTCAAACATAATGAGCGGTTAGGCTTATTGACATACATTCGTCTGCATCCAGTGAGAATCCTGACATGATGTTCTGTTCACAACCAGTGTTAGCATCAGTTTTGTAAGTTTTCATTTCACGAGCCTACATTTGAGTCAGATTAAATCATGTTTTCTTACATTGATTAAGTCTGGGACAATATGGTTGGCCCATAACAGTTGAAATACCGGGAACAAAAATCCAGACTATTTTAATAGTCTGGATTTTTGTTATTTCAACTGTATAGTCTTTAAGTTAAAACTTATATATATGGTTATGTAAAACCTTATTGATAAGTTTGTGGTTTTTACTAAATGTTTACAAAACTAGAATTTTGTCACAAGAAAGCACATATTTCAGAAACTAGAAATCCTATAACATTTGGTTTTTGAGTTTATACCAATCTGCGTTTTTATAGAGTCACATGACCATGTCTTTAGTAGCGAAAAGAAAATGTACAATCATAGAAATAGTCTCAAGAAGGAACATGACCAAATTCCGTTCGATATAAATTTCCAGTTGTTTATTCATTTTGTGGGGCGCAACTCTTGAAAAACCTGACTTCAGGCAGCTTATTTCTTATAAAAAACATTTTTATGGCTGTTTGAAATACCAAAGATTTAAAGAATGATATTTAATAGTATTTTTGTTATCTATAGTAAAATCTGACCAGAATTCAGACAAGAATTGTGAGATTTTACCTGCCTACCAACCTATCTCAGAGGCTATTATTAAAACCTGTTGGCCTATTTACACCGACCTCTTGTGTATTTACATTGTCACGACATTTCAGTCAGTCTGTTCTCTGGACATTGTCAGGTGTCCCTGCGTTCTTAGAAGAAAGATCACGGATATGTGGTACACTCATCATGGTGTGATTTTTGATTAAATAGACCAAGAAATTGTAATAATAGTTGTAACACACTACCACCACCTCAGAGCGGTTTGAGAAAATCACTGTCTCAGAGGGTGTGGAAATGTAAGTCTGGTAACTTGTAGTGAATTTCATACAAAATGTTCACCAAAGTTGCCTGATTGCATTGTTAAAATTCAAAAAAATAACAAAAGTTTTCTTTTATGATACTGCTTGGTACAAATCATGCTAATGATGGTAGTTTTTCTCAACTTTATTTCACATAATGAAATGTTTGTGTTTACCATATTACTTGCTAAATTGGAAGAGCATTTGTTGTACCATGTCTAGTCATGTGTGCTCATTTGTTGTACCACTTCTGATAGTCAAGTGTGCTCATTTTAATTGCTTTAGTGTTTATTATGCGCCCACATATTTATATGTGGTGGCATATTGTCGTCATCTCTGTCTGGGCGTCCGGGCGCCTGGCGTGCGTGGCTTTATCTCCTAAACCCCTTGCAGGATCGTATTGAAATTTGGGAGGTGGGTTTCTATGGGGTCTACAACAGAGGGTGACTAGATTCGGACCGACTCGAATACCGCTGTGCCCCCTAGTGGCAATTTTATTTTTTTACGATTGCCTCTGTATCTTCAAAGGTCTTCAACAGATTTTCATGAACTTTGGTACACAGGCATCTATAATTAAGTTGATGCTATCCTCCCGTTTTCGGATTGTTTTGATGGATTTTGCGCCATCCAGTGGCCATTTTTACTATTTTCGAATTGTTTTTTTTGGCGTCGGCCCCTCTAACAACCAAACCACTCTAAGGATGATTGTGAAAATTAGCATGTATGGTCTTACTATGAATAAGACAGTTGACGATGATTTTCCGATGACTTCAACTACTGTGACGCCATCTAGTGGCAGTTTTGTTTGTTTTTGCGCCCATGGCTGTATCTCCTAAATGCTCTACAGGATTGTTATTAAACTTAGCAAATGTCTTTATATGAAGTTGACAACAGACAACGACGACAGACAGATCAGTCTACCGGTGTGCCACCTAGTGGCAGTTTTATTTTTTATGTTTATCGCTGTATCTTCAAAGGTACTCAACGGATTTCCACAAAATTTGGCATAGACATCCATTAGTGAGGTGACGCTAGCCATTCATCTTTGGATTGATTCAAGGTTTTTTGCGCCACCTAGTGGCCATTTTTGTTGTTTTTGAGTCTGTTTTGTGGCGTTCGTCCCTCTGTCAACCAGACAACTCTAAGGATGATTGTGAAAGTTGGCATGTATGTACTTTCTATGAAGGGGACGGTTGACGATGATTTCTGATGACTGTGGTGCCTCCTAGTGGCGGTTTTGTTTTTTGCACCCATACCTATATCTCGTAAGCCCTCTGCAGGATCTTTATTAAATTTAGCACGTGAATTTATATGAAGTTAATAAGAGAAGATGTCGACTTTTAGACGGATTCAATGAACATTGTGCCCCCTAGTGGCAATTTTTTTCCTCTGTTTCTCTGAAATTTCTTGGCGAATTTTAATTAAAGTTGGTAAATGCCTTTGTTTTACGGAAATGATGACATTTTTTTGGTTTTCAGACGTATTTTGCACCATCTAGTGGCTATTTTAATGATACAAATAAACCACCCTAAAATCACACCATTTGCGATGCATTCGTGGGTGCATTTCAACCCTACGCGTTGCTCTTGTTTATTTTGTTAAATATTTATTGTAAATTTTTAAATGAGATGTTTTGACTCACATAGTTACATACTTTACAGTCAGTCACAGAAGGAAAGATAAACATTTTGGACCTCACATGCAAACACAGTTTGATTCTTCTCAAACTTTCCAAGACAAATATTTTGGATGTAAATATTTAAAGGTGTATTTTACCCTGTTTAGCTGACTAAAAACAAAAATCGAGGCCTTTTACTGTGATGAGATTAGTCTCATAATATTCCTTATGGTAACAGAATTCTATTTCCAGGTCCAATAAACTTGGAGCATCTTCTGGGGCTGATGATTTTGATGGAGTCTTTGGTGATTACAGAAATGAGATTCTTGTCCTGAATGTTACAAGACCAAGTTCATGAGAGTAAAATACCTAAGTCAATTTCTTATTTTTTAGCCGGCTAAACAGGGCAAAATACAGCTTTAAATGTCCAGAGTTGAGTGTGGGTAATGGCAGTAAATACTGATTTTTCCTTTTGCATTGACAGGCTGTCTGAATAAGCGAAATACCCAGGGTGGATTGACAGGTGACCAATCAAAATCAGCACTGGAGTGGTGGAGATGCCAGTCATTTAAGGATCTTGGTGCAACATGAGAGATCATAATCAATGAATAGAAACCTGCCAGTTGATAATATCTGGACTGTTGCCTAGTGCTTTCCCAAACACAGTACCCACTATGTTTGTGGAGCCACCTATAACTATTGTGTCCTCCTAATGCCAGGAAGCCATGCGTGATGAACAGTTTGTCAGGACAATGTTGTGAAGAGTTGTACAAGCCTGATAAAATGAGTGAAGACTAGCAGAGGACTTGTAAAACTGGATACTTGGACCTCTTCCAATTATATCACTATGTGAATGGTGCATTAAACTTCAATTGCTGTGTGGTTTTGCCTCTGAGTGTTTTAGTCTTATAAGCTGTAGTAGGGTTGTTATTTATTACAGACATTGTGTAGTCTATACTAGTACCTTGTTAAGAGGTTGAGTGTCAGTAGCTATCAACTGGAGAACTAAGGTTTGATTGCCTTGTTAGTATAATATACCATATGAAACCATTACTTAGTCTATCTATAACATTATTACAATACTAATTTAGTGCTATTTTTGCAAAAAAAACGCATCAGATTCCATCATTAGAAATTAACCTGTTTCACTGCACCATGTAATGTATTACATGCTGTGAATAATATGCTTACACGAAAGTCACGCATTTCTAAAGATATGCATGACTTTTCATTGCTTGTCTTTCGGAGCAGACCGGGATCAAAGAGAGCGTGGTGCCAGAGTCGGACTCAGTTGCGATGACCGCATTGTCTGTTACGAGCAGGACCCAATTAAGTGTAATTACCCAACCATAAACTGTAGTATCTGTGCCTGTACATACTGGCGAATTTTCAAAATGCATTAACCAACAGTTTTCATTAAAAACACCACAGCTGTATTCACTGAGATGGAAAAAACAACCTAGTTTAGTTTTCGATTTTTGAAAATCGATGAACTATTAAGCTATAAACTACAAACATTTGGTACGATTGAAGATAAACGACTGTGCATATTGATATACTCGGTGATTTACAAATGCTGGTCAGAGTTAACAATATCCCGTGGATTATTCTTTTAATATACAACTTTCTTAGCTTGAAGCTACATTGAAACATACATAAACAACACATAGTGACTAAATTAGATGTCAATAACTTTTAAAACATGGCCCAGTGCATGTCAAACTACTTTACTCCAGGGTGAGTCGGTCCAATTTAGAGGACCGGCGGTCATGTTGTTTCTCACCCGTGAGTACACTAACCGAAAAACTGCTATTGGCGAACATGTGCCAATATTTCGATAGTTTGCTTGTAGTTGTAATGGAACACCCGTGAAGACAACTAAGATGGCTAGCTTTGCATAGTCAACGAGAGAGTGCAAGCAATGGATGAGGTTGGTCGTTGGGCAAGAGCTGTGATTTCATTTTTTATGACTGAGGAAAAGCTAGAATAGTAGTTACTGTAGCCAAAATTGTCCAGAGGTTCCAAATCTTCAGTTTGGCGATTACCATATTTGCATTTTTGAATATATTTTATGATTTGAGTTCTAATAAAGATTGAACTTGAACTAATGGCATATGTAGTTTTGTTTTCTGACATGTTTGGCGGGTGTAGTTGTTATCTGGAAAATTCAGGGATGGGTTCACAATTAACTAACTTCTAAGTTGTTTTGAGATTTTATTTAAACACAAAATAAAAAGATAACAACCCTTACCGGTAAGAAAAAAAACAAGTAGACAGGAGTATGAAAATAAAGTAATGAAAACAGGTATAAAACATATTTAAAACCAATGTTCCTTTGGGAATTGGCCCTTTGTCAAGATAACGCAAATTTACTTTTTAGTCTTTTTGTAATATTTAAAATGTACCAAGTTAAATCTGCTCTCCACATTGCAGGCTTTAACTCTGTGCAAATGTCAGAGAAAAACAATTTGGGTGTAATAACAACCAACCTTGTTAAGAAAGTAGTGCTAGCTATTACCTTTCCACTTCATTAGCTCAGATCCACATCAATACAAAGTGCCTGCTTAGCAGACATCATAAAAGTTGTCTGGTGCTTAGGGAATCAGAGCTGTGACCAGTGTAAGTGAGAAATTCTCCACATGAATACATTTGTACAACAACAGGGTCCTTAACTGATATCACAAACAATAATCTAAGTTCCTTTTGTGTGAAGTAGATCATCAGCCAGGACTTAACAGTGAATGACACACTATTTGGTTTTAGTAAATCTTTGAATTGTGGTAGACAATTAGATTTAGGAGTGGTGATGCAGGACAAGACTTGTGTAAGACTGAACACTGGAGTGCACATTGACAGTAGGATTAAGAAGCCATGTTCTCTGGTGATGGCCTTAAACCAAACTTGGATCTTGTTATATGTCATTATGTCTTGAACATATACAGTGGGTGAAACTTCCTGTTACAGTAGTGTAATGTACCTTATTATTTCGTATTTTGTTATTTGTATTTTGTATTTTGTTATTTAGTATTTAGCTATTTGGCATATTGTTATTTGGTATTTTAAGGTCACTCAGTTCTAAATCCATTTAACTTCAGGTGTCCATTACCAATAAAGCCCCATGAGAGGCCTATCACACAATCTGTGTGAGATGGTTAGGTGTTCAAACCCACCATGGCTTGTAAATCTCAATATTGATAAGATCTAACCTGTCTGTACTTACTAAGGGTTTCAGTAAACAAAACAACCACTTGAAGGCCTTTAAAGCCCACTGGTTCCAAAGCTTCGGTGTTGCAGAAGCTTTGGTCAATGGGAACACTTAACTTCGGTCTCAAATCAAAGTTAACAGCGCGAGTTAACTCTGACGTAAAGATGTGCATTTAACAGCATAAAGGCATTATGTAGGTTGTTTATGGAGTGTTTCAAAAATCATGAATTTTTGTCGCAGGGGAAAGTGAATTACTCTATACTAGACATTGGGAGATCGTACTTTTGTCAGGAATTGTTTGAAAGATTTTTATGACCTTTCGCGTTCCATGCTTCTTTAAGTTCTAAAGCCCAACACAACACCCATTGTTATCATTAGACAGTTTTTGGATTGAAATATTGTGGCCATTCACAGAAATCTTGTTAAAAGACTAAAAGATAAAAATTATCAGTTTTGGAAACTGTTTTAGTGTGAAAGTGATAAGATTTCACAGTATTGTAATACACTGTAATGCGGTATTGTAATACACTATAATGCGGTGTCAATAAAATAGTTGTATAACATAAATAGTACTAAGTGTATTGAAAGTTTTTTGGAATATTGTTGGCAAGGAGTAAATTTATTCAAGGGGCTTTTTGTATTGACTTGAAAAGTGAAGTTTGTTGTCTTTAATCAGATGTGCTTATTTTTTCTACAATGCCTTGAACTATATGTTATTGTAAGTGATTACAAAGAGTAACATTATACCTATTTCTAAACTGGTTGTGTGTCCTCACAAAATAAGCCAGATGGCTTGTTTATTTTCTTGTTATTTCCAATGTTAAGGTCGACTTTGGTGTCAGGTCACTGTCTTGTAGATAACCTTACACAAAGTAGCCCAGGAGCCTCTGATTAGGTCTGCAGGTGTCCCCTACATGACTCAGTCACAACAAGAACAGAACACTTCCGACATATTTCAATAGGTTTACTGGCATGATTCTTGGTCAAATTCTCTATATATTGGTGTTCATTTATATGTTTAGCTGAGGTTTAACAGGTCACATCCATTCTGAGTAGACTCGAAAATAGGAACCCAGTAGTAGATGTAGGAATTTCTGTAAAAAGTCACCCTTTCATTGAGTTTTTTCGAGAAGTCCTGGTGTCTTTTGTTGGAAGTTAATTCCTTAAACATTATAACCTGACCCTTCATTGACTCTTTTTAGGATAACTGATATAGTATCAGACAGTTGATATAGTATCAGACAGCTGATATAGTATGAGACAGCTGATAAAGTATCAGACAGCTTATATAGTATCAGACATCTGATATAGTATCAGACAGCTGATATAGTATCAGACAGATGTCTCTTCATCATCTCTTTAAGCCTAAAACAGTATACCTAAGTTGCCAATTGGTCAAAAATAAACATCTTTTCAATCAAAGCTTAAATATAGACACATTGCATTCTAATTCTTTTTGTAGTAAAAAGGTGGCACCTTTTGTAGAGTTTCTAAGTCAGCCAAAATTATTTTTGTGGAGAATTAGATTAGAAAGACACCTTGGGAAATTGATCCTGAATGACTCATTTGCTGCATACTGTACTACTCAGGCAATACCCTGTCACTCAGGCACTACCCTGTCACTCAGGCAATACCCCATCCCTTCAACTTAGGGAAATTGTTAACTGTACCAAAGATGCTTTATAAGTAGTGAAACTATAATATTTTTTACTTTACTACAACACTAAATTCGATAAGCTTGAAAAACTTAGATTTAGATTTCTGAAAACCCTTTTGTGGAGTAATACTGTTCAAATTTACCAAGCAAGGGAACATGGAAATTCAAAGATGAAGAAAAATGATGGTGCCCCATCAACAAGCTTGAACAAACTTGCTCAAGTTTGCTAAGTAGTACCAGAACAGAGACGGTCCATTTTTCAGTTTCTGATTTTATCGTTTGCGACTGCGAGGATAGGTATTATAATAGTATACTAGCATCTCAGCTCAGTGCGCCTGCCCGCTGAATTGGTCCCGTGCGAGTGCATTGTATCTAAATCACTTGAGTACTAAGGAGCAAACTATTACAGCTGGACTTGTGCGGTATCAATGTTCCAGGTTGATCTGTGTTCAATTTAATTAATAAATGAAAAACATTGAGAATGGCCAGTACGCAGAAACTATAACCATTTAATGAGCAGTCTGTGCGCTATGTGAATCTAAGGCGCATACGTCTATGTGTGAAATATTACCAAAACAAATGTGGCAAAAAGTCCCATTCGTTAGGATATACCGCGAGCCGGGATTTTCGAAAGAGTCCCACCAAAAATTGAGCACCATGTTACGAGTTCCTTAGTCGGGATGGCTGTGCGTGACTAGCGCGATAGCGCGGGTTACATTTGTATAGGGAAGATATCATTAGTAGTTCTCATTTTGTGTGACCAACGGCTATCTAGTCCATTGGGAGTGGACGACTCGTCCACGTTCCAGGTACGTACCTGGATATAGTTGTCAAATCTATGTTTTTGTGGTTACATTGATATTGAATTGAAATTGCGCTCCGGGAGCCAGCATAGGCTACCCTCGGGACGTACACTCTATGCCGTGACTGTTCCTAGGTAGATCCTCCTTCGGAAAGCTTTGTCTTAGTTTTTGGAATCTAAGTCCTGCCAGAAGTGGCCGGAATCCGCTTTCTTTCCTATTGAAAGGTTCAAAGGATACCACGGGGTTCCGAGGTTCGAAAATGAACATTTTTTTGGTATTGCTGGGATAGACTTCAGTTAGGTTTGCTTAAAATATTCAGCTACTCGCCGCCTTGTCTTTCCACTAGCTTTACCGAAGCCGAGACCGCCGCGGCCTTGGGTTGAGGCTGATCAAATACATCAGTTGCCGCTGATGTCTGACTTTCGCTATGCAATTCGCAACAGAACTAGCCAATACAGAAATTTAAACAGATAACTTCTGGGTTTGAAATATATTTTCAGACGAGAATACAACAGTCATGCCGATATCAGAATATATCCTGCTTGATTTTTGCATCTAATTTTTAAATACCGACATACTCTTATTCATTTTCACCGGCGTTTTTGGATTTGCCGTTTTTAGTTCCACATCTTCAAATTTTTCATTTTCGTCGAGGTTACCTCTCGATATAATTTCCGTAGGGTCTGGATAAACGGCCAAGGTGTACCAAGTGGTGAAACTGTAGCCTACGTTCAGTCAGTACCAAAACTGGGTGTTATTGGGTACGAGACACTCGCTAGTATAGCTAAAGTGATCACGACTTTCGCTGGTAATGCATGACGATTTTTTGATCTCTACGGAATACACACCGAATTACAGTGTGAATCACATATAAAGACGGTCTTTGAGGTGTTACAGGTACAGGTATATGCCCACATTATGTCATAGTGTTGTGACTCTGCACATGGTTGCGCAGGCAACCAGTCGAATAAAATAGAAGCTCACTGAGTTGTAATACATCACGCTTACGTGTGTAAACACTGCACGTCTGTATTGCATGAGAGTGTCAGTTTTGAATTCGCTTGCTTGGTATGACGTCATGTTGACAGTTTGGACCCAGTCAAATAAAATTAAAATTACAAATTTAAAAACAATAATAATTTGGCCAGCTTTACGCTGCGCTGTAAATTACTAAGTACTCAGAAAATTATTGCTTCGCTATGGACTCGGTCAGTCTTTGTCCTCTCAACTCCCCGGGAGCATTCAGTAGGTGCACCGATTAATCCAAACACATAAATTTGTAAAAATTTCCAAGTCTGCTCCCGTGGTTACCTGAATCGGAGAAAAATCCCAAGACCTAAAACTTTTTGAAAATACGATGTGACTGCATTTCCATACCTATTTGTGGGTCCAAATCGCGTCATAATAGTTATCACTATAAATATCCGGTAGATTAAGTCAGTGATGTGTTACATATCACGTATACGCCATTGCGTGTTTGCACACGCACGCGTCTTGATAGTAAGCAGTTCATAATGCGTATGCGTAAGGCGTTTAGAACCTTTAGTTGAATAAAAGATGTCAATAATTCGTAAAATAAATGTTCATTTGTTACAGTGTTCATTTAAAAAGGTCTGTGTATATAAGGAACACATTTGTGCTTTCCCAAAATGAAACGTCAACTACTTGTAATTTTCGTTCTCACAACGTCATCCACGTGCAACAAGTGCTGTCCACGTGTCCCCGAGTGGCACAACGCTCGTCGTTTACTGGATTATAGCAAGGAGTGTATGAAGAATTCTTATACTACAGTCACTCCTTGATTATAGTAAGGTTTCGCAGTGGACACGTGCAGTCAAATTTTAGCAGTTGAGTTGTGTTTTAAACAGCGCGCAAAATAAAGTTTCCTCGAAATCTCACCATATACGTACAAATGGAAACATAAAAACGCACAGGTTATTGCAGTGGGTATATGAATCGCACTTTGTGCATTGATATTATTCTTATATGGAAATAAGGCCTTATAGTCGCAGTTGCACGAGGGTTTTTATTGCCCACAGAATATAATTCTTCAGTTGGTTCCGAATGAGATTTAGTCCCCCGACCAAGGTCATTCCCCCGGGCCCTCACCGTACTTTTGTGCGAACAAAGTGTGAGTACGAATCGCCGAGCACATTCCGCTGAGTGAGTCCATCTTACCCTTTATTACAAATTTCACTGTAACACATGTTTTGGATGCAAAATCCCATCTGTATTCCGCGGTGCCACGTTTTAGCGGTCGATAACCATGGAGGTTGTTACTTTTAGGAAGCTCGTTGAGAGGCATAGCTCCTCATCACCGTTTGCAAACCTGGGTTGAGATCGAGCCCTGATGTGTTGTACATCACCCTTTCTCGATGTTAAGTTCGTCCCATAAAGGCCACCCCATGGCGTAGCTAGGATTTTCGCCGTCCGGGTTGGGAGATAACGGTGCCACCCTCTCCCTCCCTCAAGTATGTCACGTAGTGCTATTTCACTCAATAGTTTGTCTCGTTTTTAAGCATAATCTGTTCCTGAAGGAATCAGGAGGTAGTTATAATAAAACTGAACAGATCTTACGAATGGGGTTGGGGGAGGGGTCTGTCTCTAGTGGGGCTCTAGGCAGAAGGTTTTCTTCTACAGCTTTTCTGTGATACAAGTGTTGTACCAACTTGAGCGAATATTTATGGACAAAATCGCCGCGTTTGCAAAATTATTTCCTGCTTACTATCATTCTGTTTATCACGTGATCTTTATCATAATTATATTGTTTGGGTTCTCGGACGGCCGGCTTGTATTGTTTTCATGTTTTGACATCGGTTAATTTATTCAAGTGACCTGCACATTAGCAAAGTAAACTAACACACTTGAAGTACCCTCATTAACCCCATAATTTGTTTATTAACTCTACCTCGAACTCTAACCATATGCATCGTCCCGGCGTTTGCAATATGATTCGCCACCGGAATTTAGTAGGCGGACAATTCTTAAAAGAACATTCCACCTGCCTCTGTATCCGCAGGAATAGGCTGGTATTTTTCTGACGTGTTTTCAAGTTTCTTCAAGTTTGTTTATTACTACTATTTACAAATCAAATTCATCCCGTTGAACCTATCTCAATACGTCTGTGTACTTAATGTCTAGTTTAGCTCGGGTTAAATCGCACTAGTCAAAGTTCATCATAGAGCCCCCTTGTTCATGAAGCGGGTTGGAGACAATAGCGGAAACGTCGGGACAACTTTAGTCAACCGCAGCATGCGCATGCTTCGAATTTTATACCATCGTTGGGCTTTTAACTCAGATGGCACAGGCGGTCCCCTTTTGATTTTTCTTCTGGTCCTGCTTTTCATGATCGGCACAGAGAACTTACGTGGATGTGAGCCAGGCGGGGCCTGCGCTCAGGCTGGCATCGATTGCTTTCCACCAAATGCATCGCTGGCATGAAAATATTTCCTGGCGGCTACTGTATACAGACATGACATTTTTTACCAATTAATGAACGACTATCAGATAGTTGCAAAGCTGCAATGTAGGACAAGCTAATATCACCTGACAACTAGGCACACGCATTAGAATTTCTAAGACTTGACAAAAGGGGATTTCGCCTACATACGTTTATCTGTCAATTGAATTCTTAACCGAAGCGCTGTTCAAAACCCAAACCACTAAAATCATATATCTTGAATTGCTACCAATTGAACCGGTACCTCTTTACTATTCGGTGACGGGAAACTCAATTTTAGGGTTCAGAAGGGAGCCCCAATATAACGCTACATGTACTCAGCAGTCTGTAGCACACCCTTGACAAAGAGTGCATCGCTCGAAACGTGGGGATATTTAATATATTTTTGTACCGACGCTCGTCGTTTTAGTTTTACTAGTTTTACAATTTTGTATTTTTATCCGTCGGCATTCCAGCAAGTTTGAATCCAATTAACGCAGAAGAGTTTTCTTGAATGCAAGCGCTGATGATTTCGATATTCCTGTTAGTAACGAAAATCCAAATCCCATCACGTAAACAATATTATGGTTGACATTACACACTTGTCTCTAGTTCCTGTAAACTCTGGTCTCACATTATATCCTAGACTCTATCTGTGTCTTCGGGGGTGGAAATCAGTGCTTATTACACACCACTTTAGCCTTTCAAGAAAGAAAAAAAAACACTGTGATTTATTTATGAGAAATTTTATGATGCTTAAATTTCCCAATTATGGCATTTTGCTTAAAACGAATAAATTTGATACCTCTGTTTATGAACAGTGGTAAACTCACTAAGCTTACGCTCCATTCTGTGACACATTAGGAGTCGCCACCTTTCGACTAAAATTAGTCACGTGACATTGAGCTTTCTCCATTCAGAGAAAACTCGTCATCGGAGAATGTTGTGATATTGCTTATCTGCTGTAAGGCCTACATCAAAAGAAATCGTTGATTATGGTTTGAGATACACGATGTGAAAGGTTTTGTCACTGAACCGGTTAAGGTTGCAGTTGTTTTGTAAGTACTTTTTTCATGCATTGAATTGAGTGTGCAAAATGTCGCAAGCTTTGACGGGCACCGGAGACTGAATAAGCCGGCTGAGCGCACCGTAAGCTACCGATGGCGTTGTGACCAGGGACAGAATGTTTGACGTCGGCGTTGATGGCTGGGGAATCTGTTAGCAGTCAATGTGCGCGGTTACTTGAGATTTCTTTGGGAAGTGACAAAAGCAGACTTTGTTTCAGTTTTTGTAAAAATCACTTTTACTATTTCATTTATGAAAATTATTTTAAATGAGATTTCAGAGCCAATTTCTAGATGATGTAACAGTCACATTTTAATTAGTGCTTGGAACAAATTCATATCAGCATGCTGTAGTAAAACAATGTATGTACTAACTAAAAAAAAGGTGCACTGTCCATAGGAAATTGTCAATTCTTAAACATGTGACTTAGTTCTTAGCTGTAATTGAACTGATGGTGTTTGCCTGATCTTAATTTAGAAAATGTTACTTTTTAATTAAAATTGTTGTTTTAACTACGTTTTTTTTCTCAATAACAACTTTTGAAAATTTAATAGAACATCACAAAATTAAAATTTGTTTTGATTGATTATGTTAATGTATTTTAGAAAATTTATATTTCAATTCTCAGGGCATAACTCACAATGTCAGAGGATTCAAGTGGAGATAATGTGGTGTCTGAACCACAAAAACCAATTGTGGAAATCCGCATTGAGCCTGCTGAAGATCAGGATACTTTGTCCAGGAAATCATCCATGTCTTATGGAAAAAGTGCTCTCAAGTCCTCGGAGCAGAGTTCTGGACGAGGATCAGTGAGCATAGCGGATAATGTGATCACGGATTCTGAAGAGGAGTTGTTACCATTCCCAGGATTTGTTCCCATTGCACTACGCTGTCTCCCACAGACCAACAAATTACGATACGGATGTCTCAAGATTATCACGTGGCCATATCCTTTTCTATTTGTAAAACAGCTCTAGTATGACAAATTACTTTAGCTCTTTATTATAAGTAGAGCTATATGTAATAAATTCAAGAGATTAACTTGTAATACTTTTGATATCTCATTCTAATGTGAGTAGTCTCCATTCAGGTGTTAGACAGGTTACAAGTACTCCCATTCACCTGAGATGTCTAAGAGGCAATAAGATTTCTATGAGACTTCCTCTCCGTACATCTCTAACTCACCTCCAGGCTTTTTCAAACTTCCTGTGCTGTTGGTATACTTTGCCAATTACAAGTAGTAGAATGTTGAGTCTAACACCTGATCTGCATTAAAATTCCATCTTTATGCCTGTTTGGCATTTTCCAGCAGATATGTGTTGGGGAACTGAAGAACCAAATGTCTAATCGACATTACACAATAAGTCAATAGTCTTAAATTCTAATCTGTGGAGCAGAGAAGAGGTATGACTGTTAGGAGTTAATCAAATTCTTTCCTAAAGTTACTTTTATCATCCGTATTTACCTCTTGGTTGTTCATGATGAAATTGGAAATAATTAGAAGTTAAAGCTCTATATTGTCTTGCTTAGCTGACTGAAATGAAAAAAAGATACATTGAACCCATTACTCTCATAAAATTAGTCTCTTTAATATTCCTTCTGGTGATAGGATTTCATTTCCATTGCCAACAAGAACATAGAAACCATCAGTGACTCAAGAAAAGACTTAAGATTTTAGTGAGTTTGGCGAACCTTAAAATTGCGATTTTGAAAGTGGTGCATTCTTATTATTGTGAATTGAGTTGCCCGCTCATTTGGTAAAAATTCAAGGTTGGATGAGTGCAGTAAAGTTTTAAATTCCAAAGGCTTCAGTTAAGAATTCAACATTAACAGTTAAACATTGGCAAAGTGCCCCTTTAACTACATGGTAATATTGATATTAATTACAGATTAAGGAATAAAAAAGAAAACTTTTGAATCATGATATGCAGGTGTGCATGTGGTTATTGAATTATGAAGCTGTTGACTACTGTACTGAATGTGAGACCCTACCACTAGATTCTCTGGGCTGTCGTGGGGAACAGAATTTTTTGAATTTGAACAAAAATGGACTTGCTGAAAATTTATTTTCCTAATTCACTAGGGCTACATGACGAGAGTGAATGTCAAAATCTCACAATTTGTAATGGGATGAAAGCTGTATAGTGTAAATTCTTTTAGTCTGAAACAATAAAGTGTAAAATTTTCATTGATTTTTGCAAGGAAATATCACTTCGAAATAAAACTTGAGTTTTCCATGGTATTGTATGAAGATGTTTTATCCACTGTAAAGAAGAATTGAGCCTGCATTAAAGCCCGATTCTCTTTGGAATTACTCAATGTTTATGTTAACTACTGTTTATTAATGCAATACAGTGTACTTAGGGCAGGAAACATCTAATATGAAAATAAACACTTATGGTCACTGTGCTGTACAGGCTAATAACCAGGAGCTAATAACCAGGGCCAATAAATTTCTGTTATCTTTGCTTCACCACTCTTAGCAGTGTGTAGCTATGTTGAAAAGGGTGTCTAAGAAAAGTAAAAGGCATGGTAAATTCTGTAGTGAAAAGCTAATAACACTTAGAAACAAGACTTACCCTGAGAACATTGACTTGCAATAGTTTAACACTTTAAGGGGAGCTCCACACACATACAACTGATATCTAGTGTAAGGTGGAAGTTGTCACTTCGAACATGACAATGAACAGCCAATAGGAATACAGCAAGAAGACTCATGTGTATGTAACTATGAAAGAGTGCAGTTGATGATTACTTGTGGCCAGGTTTTTGGCCTCACAGTGAATAGATGTGGTACAAGTTACCTTTTCTCAATAATGTGAGGTAAGTTGAAAAGTTGCACTAGTTTAAATAACGTTCGCACAGCCCCCAAACCTAGCAACAACTTGTTCCAGGAGTAACTTGTTCTAGGCGACCGTTAAGTCTTTGTGTGGATGGCACTTTAGTTTCATGCCGTGGTCACAGTCAATCCTGACTTGACGTTACACATCAGTTCATTGCCAGTTTGACAAAGACCACTCTCCGTATTGGGTAGTTGACAATTTTGAGGTTTACCAATAGGTGAACCCAATCTTGTTTAACTAAAAGTTGATTAAATCTCAAAATGTTGGGAGGCTTGTTTACTATTTTATAGCAAATGAGCCTCAAAGTGGAACTTGCATGCTAATTCCTTATCTCTGTGATTGCTTCGTCAAATTAGTTAGAAACACAAGCTATAGCGATGATGTGAATATGACATACGTTGAAAACATCGAAATGATTTTAAGAACAAGTTTTGTGTCAAAAATGATCTGGTGTAAGTCACTCGGCAATGTCCAGTAAGTATCATGATATGATGTTGGGGAATAAAATAAACACTGCATGGTGCAGGCTATGTGAGCCCTCAAGGTGTGTCATTAGTTCAACGTCACTTATTTACAGATTTTTTTGTTTTCACATTTGCAAGTTGTCAATGAATACGACTGCACTTTGTATGTTCAAATAGCATTGTCGTTTAGTTCCTGCTATACATGAGCATAGGAGCATACAAATACAGCTTTAAAGAACTACATACAAACTTCATTTTCTTAATACAGTGAATTTCATCCTATTAAAAATGGATGAAAGTACATCTCTTATAAGCCTATAATTAATTGTCTAGATTTTTAAAACGATTTTGTTTACTTGTTTTTGTTACGAAGGTGAATTGCTCAAAAGTACAGCATGGCAGAATTTTGCAACATTAGTTGACAGATGATGAATTTTTACTGTCTTAACTCAGGCTCAAATACTAAGCAAAAATATGTACTTGTGAGATTAAAATAAAATTTCTAACCCTGAGTGATAAAGATCAATATTATGTGAGGGTGCAATTAGTAGTTTTTGGTTATCAAGGCAAATAATCTTTCAAATCAAACGATTTTCAATGTTTTTGCATTGTGAGTATGGAAATTGAAAAGCACTATGTTTATTTGTCAAGTTGTATACTCCTGTTTATGTTAAACTAAGCTAATTTATTCTGCACATGACATCACCAAATACAGTTTTTTTGTATTTTTTTGATCTAGTGGGTAGCCAAAAGTTGTTGCACATTTTTTTTAGATTAATTAGTGTGTAGTATTGATGGTAGAGACTGTCACCTTTTTTAAAAACTTTTTATTCATGCTTGAAAATTCATTAGATTTGGAAATCTCCTTCATGCCAAACCTTAATTAATGAATTGATTGCAATTAATTTGTTCTACATCACTAAAAGCTTTTTTAATATTAGTCAGTAAGTAACTTACACAACCAAACAAGGTTTCATTATAAATATGTTGATTGTATGCGGTACCACATTTGTAAGCTAACTCAAGTTGTTCAAATGACCACAAGTTCACTGAAGAGATGTGTTTATTTTAGTAACACTGAAGACTGTGTTCCTGGTTCTGACTAGATGTTAAAAGTTGAGGATTGATTCTGCAATGTAATGTCACAGGGCCCTTGAATATCCCACTCATTCCCTTGTCAATTACGTTTAAAAGTCATGTGAAATAAGAGGGGGATTGATGGTGACTGGAGGGGGAGAGGATTTTCTCCTCAACCTTCGCCAAAGGCACTGGCACCTTTTCCCTTTGGTGAGCAAGGACCCTATGTTATGAAGGCATCATGTGCAATGGTGTAGTTGTACTTTTCTTCTCATAACATGAATGTTCTCTTTTTTGGTATAGATCCCTCGTGGATTTTTTACAACTGTATATCTGTTCACGGGATAAGGGAATGAATTCATGCGTTCCATGTCGTACTACTGCCAAAGTTTTCTAGCATGTATATGCATAGGTTTCGTTAAGCTTAGTCTTAAGATGAGATGTCAAGGTAGTTGCTTTTTGGCCTACCATTTAAAGTCTCCAGTTTGGGGCAATAAAAAAATTATTATTTTGCTCAAGGTCAGAGCCTGTACTGAATTTTGGAAATAGGAATTATTAGCTATCCTAAATTCATGTATTACAATCAAGGACAAACATCATTCACCTCAAAGATGCGCAACATGGGCTCACATGAAACATTGCGTTGGCTTACTCATTTGGTACAAAAGGCGTTGTCTGATATCTGATAAACATGATTAATGCCAAAATCACCCAAGTCCCAGTCTTCGTGTCCCAATCTTGAGAATCAAGAAAATTCAATTTCCGCTTGACTGACGGACTGACGGTGTCCTAAATTTTAGAAACATTCGAAACTGGAGAATTTTTACTGCATGTGTTTGTTTTCAAAGCTACCAATTTTCAGGCATCAAAAAGTTTCAAGTGTGGTTACACTGTACATAACGGGTTGACCCTTTTCGAAATATTACTAAGAACCACCAGGCTTACCAAGTCTTGAGATCAGAATGCCACGTAATTGCTTGGTGAAAATTTACAAACCTCCAGAGATGTTCAGTTTATGTGGTACATACATAACTGTGTTATAAAATTGGTTGAAGGCATGAGTGTACTTATGGTTAGGTAGCTCTAATACATACTTGCTGGTAGTCTCAAAACAATCTCCTACAGGCATGCAGTTATGAAGCATTTAGCACAAGGAGACAACAGATCAGTCACGAAAGACCTGTGCTGAGCTCACAGGTGTGTACCCCACTCTGGCCCTTTTCCGCTAGGCTTGTGTGCTCCCCATCTGTGATACATTCACGCTCCCTGCTTGCATGCCCTTCTACCTGTCGTCACCGTTTATTTCACTGATAAATTTGCTTCATATATGTCCATTTCACTCATTAACTGATGATGAGACTTGTGGTCTTGAAACATAGCTACTATTTTAACTTGCTTGTCCAATATGTCTCTTGGTGTTTTGCTTCATAGCTGCATGCCTGAAGATAACAGATTGTATAGAGACTATGATCAAGTATACGGTATATTAAAGATGTATTTCCATGCTCCTGACACTGTTAATGTATAGCAGGAACTAAACAACAATGCTATTTTAACATAATCTACGCTAAACAAAGTGCAGTTGTATTCAATGAAAACTTGTAAATGTGAAAACAAAAAAATCTGCAAGTAGGTGACCTTTGCACTAATGACATACCTTGGGGGGTCACATAGCCTGCATCATGCAGTGCTGTTCCCCCCGACACCACCTCATGATACTTACTGGACACAGTTGAGGGATTTACGACAGAGCATTTAAAGCTGCTACAAACCTGCCTTTTGTCACAAAAAACAACTTTTGATTTAAGCCAGCCTCTCTAATTGTTCCTGAGTCATCAAATTTGGTGATGATTTCAGGGCTAAGTCCTCTTGCTTTTAATGGTTTGCCATTTTATGCCCTGAGCATGTTCTCAACAAATAACCCACTGTCTCTGCAAGCTCTGAATTCAATTCTCTCCTCAGTAAAGAACTAGTTGAGACCAATTCCTTAGTGTTAAGTGAAAAGTTTGCTTCTAGGACGGAATACGGTTGAGTAAGAGGACATGAATTGAAGGTTTTTTAATTACAACATACTGTGAATTGCAAATTGTGAATGTGGCTGTGCACTGAGAGCCGTATACAAAACATTGTGAGATTTTTTATACGGTTGTTTTTGTCTATCACCAGTTACTATTCCTTACAGATGTGGCTACAAGACACTCATGAGGCACTGGCTGCCAAAATCTAAGTTTACCAATTGGAAATGGGAAATTCTATGCAGAATTTAACGTTCTAGCCAGTCCTCAAAGGCAGATATTTTTTTAGGGTACTCTGGTAAAATCCCAAGCGTTATCACGAAACTCTCGCCTTTCACTCACGTGATTTTGCATTGTCTTGTGTGATCTTGTTTTTCACGATTGTCCTGCATCTCCGGAAATCACCCATGTTTTACGTATTGCATGGTATGACGTAAATTCGTGACATATAGAATCTTGTGATTTGACAGAGACCACCTTGGCTACATTCTTTAAGAGTCTAATGAGAAATACTAGGTATAATTACATACTTTAGTGGTAATGGCGATATCTTACCAACTTGAGCGTGAGTTTACATTTTCTCAAGGTTCATAGATCGAAGGAACACCGCTGCCTTAAACTGCACAATATCAAGATTCAATATGGCCAGATGTATCACATAAGGCCTGAACAACATGTAATTTACCGTTAGCTATACTGCCTCAAATCTTGTGTATTGGGCTGTATCATCATAAGTCATCACAAACTCTCTGTTTTCATTAATATTTTTCAGCTATTTCACACTCTGGTCTTAGTTTTGTAATCATTTCTCTAACTCCTAAAAATATTGGCGCTGTGCTTATGAGCCAAGAAAGTACTTTTAAAACCGAAAACATCTCGGTATCTAAATAGGAGATTGGACTAAGTAGCGCCAAATAGCAAGCTAAGCTGCTAAACATCATGGGAGATACAAACAAAGTGGTATTTGATAAGCACTCATGGAAGAGTCTTTAACAAATACATCTTTTGAGGTTTTTAGACAATTGCTGAGTGTCCAGTTCCTTAACAATTCATACTAACCTTCTATTGTGCCGACTATCCAAGTTAAACAGGTCCTAAATCATCCAATTTAGCACATAGGTTAAAATAGCTTAATGCACTTCTATTTTTTGTGCTAGTGTTTATTTTAAGAATCCTGTCAAATATTGACTCGCAGTGATTTCCTGGCCATGAGTGTCATACCCGATGACTACTTTAAAAAGACAGGTACTCTCTAATGTGTACACAGTTAGCCCCCCCCCCTGTGAGATGTAATAGTGTGGCATTATGTCACTAAGAAAATACATTTGGTACCATCAATGTGCTTAGTTCTCTAAACAGACCTGCATTTTCATAGAATCAATACAATTTGAATTAGACTTAAAGGTTTTTCAATTTTGCGCAAAAATTATTGTCATATCTATATTTATATGTTTTCAAAAGCTTACCATGTTATGTTTTATGTTTTCAAAAGAAAAAATCTGTATGATGTATCATGTATGTTGACAAGTGCTCAGTGTGAACTTTGGTTTAACAGTGAAGGTTCCCTTCTCAATATCGGGATTAATTGAGAAATTGGCCCAAGTAAAGTAAAATGTTTTAGCCCTATTGTGTCCATACTAAGCTGAAGAATTTTCAGTGTTCCTTGGTAAAAAACATGAATGTTTTTAGACATCCAGTTAAGGTATCAAAGTATAGAAAAAACTTATGTCGAATACTGGAATTTGCTTACTTGAGTTAGCGACGTTGTGTCCGTCTCTGACGGGGGCTTCAGCTTGATGGTAACATGACTAGCCAAGCTGAAGTCCGGTGAGGGACTGTTGTTGGATGCAATGCATGTTTGGAGGGTCTCCAAGTGTGATACAAATCACCAAAAGACTCTTTCTTCAATTGTAAACAATATCTGTTGGTTTAGAAGATTTTATCTGTCGGCTGGGCAACTGTTTACATCATTCTGTCTAAATAGTGTCAAAAGAATCTAGCAGTCCATTCCAGTCCATCAGTTGCAGACATTGAGCTGATCAACACCCCTTCATTTTGACTGACTTTTTATTGTTCCTGCAAAACAAGGTTTTGCTTTTCGCCTGAATATTGAAATTTTTGTCAAATCTCTTTTGGGTATTTGGAAGTTGTCACCGTCCTCACTAAATCTAAATTTCCTGCTTGATAAAGCTGCACTATAGAACCAGTAATTATTCATCTTCGTTGTCATGAATTATTTAGTTTACTGTGGCCATCACTAGAAAGCAACACATCTGTGATAGACATTTCTAGTGGCACTCTGCTGTAGTGGTGAAGTAAAGACAGCATTCATTTCACTATATAAAACTCTGCACGGTCATGGTTGTGTTTTTGTGGTGGATTGTTAATATGCAAGAAGATTTCATTTTCTGTTTTCATGGGTCTGTCTCAGTTACAGGTTGTCATATGAATGACTATGCCTAGTAGTGTTGACTTGTGTGTTCCTTGTTATGCTGCCATATTGCTCAAGATCGCTTGTGTAATATTGTCAGCCAGTGGTTTGGTAAATTGACTGAAACCAGTCTTATGGATTCCCAAGTCACTAATGGATACAAGCCTATAATGAAATTACTCACTGAAATTACACTCTCTTCCTGGTGTATACCTTAATACTTCAGTAACACTCCATTTTCATCAAGCATTGTGTTCACATGCGTATTTTTCACCCTTATTTTGAAAGGAATAAAATGTCAGTTTCTCCTGTTGTTTTGAGTGTCCACAATGGAGCTTTTATTGCGAGTAAGTCAGCAGATGTTCGTGCTCAGGCTCTTGGAAATATGCTGTATATTGTCTGCGCTACCCCTATTATTTTTGGAGACGTATTATTATGGAAAAATCTCGTTAATTTTGGACAAAAATAATTCTAACAATTGATGTGATCTTTTTTCTTTTTTAAGATCTTCTAACACTGCTGTTTATAACCACGATTTTTCAGAATATCGCCGGATTGGAGCTTAAGTTGAACAGGGTAGAATATTTTTATGAGAACATGAGAAAATATTTCAATTGTTGCCATCTTGTGTCCTGAATTGATGACATTTTTACTGTAAGGTGTTTTCTTTATTCTGAGCAGCTATGCCAGTGTTTTCGTCAGTATGTGACTGTGACTGGGGTTGTTCAGTGCTCCTGAGGTGTTTGGTTCTACCACACTGTGACAGAAATGAGATGTGCACTGCCCTAAGAAGGTTAAGGTCAGGCTAAATAGGTGGAAAACTGATGTTTCACAGAATGATTTTGATATAAACAGGGATACCCAGCTGACTGCAGACTCAAAACCACTTATGCAGTTTTTGATCTAGGGTTGCTGGTACTTTCAGTGAACAATTTTAAAATAACTGTGATTGATAAATTACTTAGAGAGAGAAGTCTGCCTGAAAGTCAATAGCGTAAGGGCAGAGCTGTTTATTTAGCTCTCATCCTTAGTAGTTTTGGATGAATCAAGTGTAATAGACCTTGTTAATTCAGAGACAAATTGGACTGAAGTTCTTCACAAAGTGAATTCTAAAACTTTATTACCCTACTAGTTCTAGTTAACTTAATGCACGGGGTGTGAAATTGAAAAACTAAATTTGGTGTCTATAATTAAAAAACATGAGAGTTGAGGGTCATCAACTTATGTAAATGAACGGTCTGAAATTGTGAATTTTCTTTCACACGGAAAGATTTTTTTAGTTAAGAGATATGGGTAGAAGGTAGTATTGCGTGTTCAACTAATTCTGAGATTAACTTTGTGAAAATTATATTTTTTCAGGTTTCAGTGTCACTAAATAAAGAGACCATTCTAAGCGTAGTAGGAAATACCTCTTTTTACTACCGCCCTCATTGTGTCAAGTGTGAGTGTTTCGCTCAATGTTAGAAGGTTAACTACTTAATAAGAAATGTTCGAGATTCCTTGAACATTTTTCCCAATACCCTAGTCACCATAATATCCTGGGCCCTATTCAACACAATATCCTGGGACCTATTCACCACAATACCCTGGGCCCTATTTACCAATATTCCCTACACTTTTTTAATGTTTATTACGAAATCTTCAATACAATGAATATACATAGCCTAGAAAGCTCCAAGAGGCATCATATCTGGGTATTCCCTGCACATGATAGATCAGTCTTTAAGGAAGCAATAGGATGTGTTGATGAACCAGTTGCTACCAATGCCCAATCTCAGATATCAACACCGTAACCATTCTGTCATAGATCTGTATAAGAACAATGCTGCAAGGAAAACACTAGTTGATGCCATGTAATCTATAAAACCATTGATTTTCTATTTCATGTCTATGTACATGGAAGCTATAGAACCAACATCATTTGCCTTCTACACACACAAATGTTCTGGTTGTATAAACACCAGGTCTCTACCACTATCAATCACTCTTGCACCTCTTTGGGTTAAGGACCTCTCTCAAGCTCTGCCAGATATTGATTTCTGGTTAATTTTTGTTAATTGTGAGCTAGTTCTTGTAAGCATTCAGCAAAACTGTGTGATCATTGATAGTTTTCAGCTGTCGATTAGCGTAATTTCACACTGCGAAGATGTTGCTGGTTGACTATTTATAGTTAAAACATGGGCAGTTAAAAACATTTGATGAGTTCTTACCTGTGTTCGGAACCAAACGTTTGACGAGTTCTTATCTGTGTTCAGAACCAAACGTTTGACGAGTTCTTACCTGTGTTCAGAACCAAACGTTTGACGAGTTCTTACCTGTGTTCAGAACCAGACATTTGACGAGTTCTTATCTGTGTTCAGAACCAAACGTTCTTCTATTAATTGCTTAGTGAATTTTGTAATCAAGTCTGGTATACTCTGTCATAAATTTATTTCTTTGTTCCCCTGGTACAGGTTGCATTGCTAATCCGACGGACTCGAAATTAACACTCAACATTATTATTATCATCTCAAAACCTATTTTTGACAAAACCAAACAAAAGATGATACTGTGGTGACC
Organism: Phoronis australis; assembly: GCA_002633005.1. NCBI lineage: Eukaryota > Metazoa > Phoronida > Phoronidae > Phoronis > Phoronis australis. Next base: position 47,216 of record NMRA01000722.1, on the reverse strand, counting down.
ATTTTTGATTATTCGCTTTGCAGAGGTATAGATCTTCTTTAGTTGAAAGGATTTTTCTTAAATTTGATACGTGGATGAATGGATGTTGTCAAGCCTCATCTGTTTTTTGCGACCACTCACTGTTCTGAGTTATTCAAGATTTTGTTATTGGATGACTGCATCTTTATTAACCCGATTCCTCAATGCTCTTTTGTTGTTTTACCATTTCCAGCTGTGTCATGGGCGTCAGGCTTGTGCTTAGTGGTGCTCTTGATTTTGCCATGTACCTCACCTCTAAGTTCTTTTATTCGATTTCATGTTGGGCATCAGAGCACTTTCATGTCCTTGACATGATCTTATTTTGTGGTACATGAGAAAACGACCAGTGTTACTGATAGTTACAAAACATATCCTTATGTATTCAAAGTAGTTATGAAGAGACCATGACTAATGCTCTTACACCAAGTTTGTTGACTGTTTATTCTTCCTCTACCACAGTTACCATCTTTGTTATTGTGTCTAACCTTTTCACTGAGAAAGGATTGTGATCTTAAATATCTGTTCTTCCAGCTGAATGTTAGAAAGTTTTTGTTATGTTTACATTAGTGTCATCTTTTGTGTACGATATTTTCACCTTTGGCTCCCCAGTTGCTGAATGTATGTGTGAAGGTACCTTGTTTATAAGACTGGGGGTTTGTTTTGACATGAACAGCTCCCAGATGATGCTCTTTCCCAGTCTTGTGCTGCAAAACTGAAGGTATCCTGCTGAAGTCTGGCAGCATTCAGTTGGTGGTCCTTTTGGATAGCATGTCATAAAGTATGACATCAGTTGTTCGTGCCTGCATTCTATAGACCTGAGACATTAGCATGCACTTTCAGCTAGAAGTCTTCGCTTATGGAACTTAATTTACGAATTCTGTTCTAACCTCACTGACCAATCACGTCATTGGGGGCCATTTTGGTAGGTTAGGCTGCTCCGGAAACATTCCATTTTCACTTGCATGATCTTGCTTTTCTCTCAAGAGATGTGGTCTACAGAAGACTGCCAGGTATTTTTATATAATGGTCGTCTTCAGTAACCATTCTTTTGAGTCATGTTTTTGGTGGAGAAACCATTGTTTGTTTTGTGATATGGTGAGTAAGCAGGGTTCTCGCTCACCTGAGGGAAGAGGTGCTTACCTTACGCCTTCTGAAATGTTACCACCAATTTCATCTCCTGGTCGCCAGTGCTTCTACTAGCTCAAACTAATATTTTTACATTGCAGTGATTCTAATCTTGAGGGAATCATTGGAATGGGCCTGATGTTGGGAATTTCATGGAGTTTTGAAATGTTTTTCATAGGGGAATAGGGCCGAAGATTGAGGCATCTAGGGCCTGCAATAAGCATTGGTAATTTTACACATACTAAAAGAATGAACTCAACTGTGTTCACTGATTGCTTCAAAGCAAGGTTTGCTGTCACTAACTAATGGATTACTTCTTTTTGACGTTGGCATTTTAGCGCTGATGCGTGGGTCTTCAAACATTATAAAAATTTAATTTATCAGTTATTAGAAAGGCAATAAAACTGTTTTAATGGCGTGCAAGCATGATTGTTGGCATATTATTTTGATTTTTTGCAGTAAATCGATTTTAACTTGAGTAAATTATTGTATTCATTGATCAAATAAAAAGGCAAAAAATGGATCTTGATACTTAACTGTATTGAAAATCTACAAAATATTGATTAGGTTTTACTCCAGTGTGGCACTAAAAAATGCTGAAATTATCGTGGACTTCTTCTAGTTAACTGACCGTCACGAACGTTGACCAATTCATCATTGTGTAGAAAACGATAGCTGTGACTGTACCATTACAAGGCTATGACTGCAATAAGTAATGTGGCTAGCAGATGAAAAATCAATTATTTTAGAATTATCAGTTGCGATGAAATCTTCCTTATGTCTAGCCTTCCTTGTTAGTTATCCTGATTGAGTTTGAGTCGACTAGGATTGGCTTTTCAGCCTCCTGTAGTCATTGAGTCGACTTGCATTGCGTCTTCAGCCTCCTATTGTCATTTAGCCGACTATGCATTGTTTCTTCAGTCTCCTATAGTCATTCAATTGACTTGCATTGCGTCTTCAGCCTCCTATAGTCATTGAGTCGACTAGCATTGCTTTTCAGCCTCCTGTAGTCACTGGTCTTGCATGACACCTCTGCATGGTGCAAAGTATTGTGCAACTATTGGTAAAGGGCGTTTGACAGGGCACTTCGACAAGACAACAACATTTTGTCAACTATGTTCGCTATTTGGCTGTTTTGCCAGCCCATCTAAATACAAAATTGTGGAGATGGAATCGGTCATCTTCATTGCAGGTGTGCAAATTTACCAATAGGAAACAAATTTCAACATTCTTTTGCATCGTGAGAGCACAAAAGAGTCTTTCGCTTGACCCAATTTCTAATTCTGGTAGGCTAGACCAGTAGAGTTAATAGGGAAGAAATGTAATTTCTTTCATTCACAGATGTGGTGGATATTTTTGTGCGTGACTCGTTTGAATATCCAACTGCAAAGCTATAGAGATTTGGTGGCTGATAATCGCTAAGAATTTAGGAAGACATTTTGGAAAATTTCTCACTGCATGAAATCCTTACAAGACTATAAGAATGTTGTGTTCTGGTTGTCCTATTGCCATCTGGTGACACAGATATTTTATCATAACGCTAAATCAAAACTGGCTACTAGAAAAATTCTGTGTTGTAACATGCTTGTTCAAACTAGTTTTTAATTATAAAAAGCTTCCCTTTTGTCGTAATTTCTGTACACGTGAATTGTGAAACTGACTTTGCGCCATGTCTTGTTTTGACTTGTGTCAAAGTTAATGTTGAAACAAGGGTTAGCCTGCCCCCTTTGTGTGCATCCATTCCTTGACTACATGAAGTGATTCTTACCAAAGTGTTCATATTTGTTGATGTTGAGTAGCTCCCAGATTTTGTATTCAAAGGAGTAATGTTTTTCTTCAAAGCAAGAATAAATTCCATCTGTTGCTATAAATATTCTGACAGGATGTGAAGTATGGAAATATATGTGCGTGAAAACTAAAATATAACAAATTTCCCCCTGGATTTATGGCTCAAACTACGTTAACAACAGTTTTTCCATTTATATGTATCATTCTACTAAAACTGCACTTAACCTGGTGGTGGCGAGACAGCAGTAATTAAGCTTTCTACAATCTGACAGAATAATTAATTTTCCTTATTTCTCTTCATATGGTTTGATAGCTTGCCTGATGATATATGCGATGTCTTGTGTTCTCTTGCCTTTCGCATTTCTATCTACGTCATTCGAGCTGTTGTAATTGGTGTTTTGTTGAGTTTATTCAAATCCAACTTGGCTAGATCAATACCACATGTGATGCATTTTTACCATCATCATTGCAGGGCTGTAATGACTGTTTCTGTTATTATCCTTGTATCAATAAGAAGTGAAAGGTCACAATGATCCATTGATCATGGTAACTACAACATTTCTATACAGTTTTGTTTATAGTATATGTGTCAAGTGATGGCTTAGGTTTCCAGGTGAATAAGGCTTTTACTAATTTGCTTATGTTCCAAAATCTTTCCACTGACATGTCTGACATGATTTCATGTGTATTCCAACACCAGTATCATTTTTGCATTTCAATTTATGAAGAAGCAAAACCTAATTTGTTTAGTTGTTTTAAATTATGTTCATCACTACATTGTAATAAAACCTGAGCAACATCAGGTTCATTACTTCCAAACATTGAAACTTAATTATTTTTGCCAGAGATAGGAGTTGTGCTGATAATTTTGCACATTTAAAAAGTTATCATTACCACATGCTTGGTAATCATATGCAAAATTACAAAACATTCATTTGAAACTAAAATGTTTAATCTCAACCCGAATACTGGAACTAAAATGTTCCACTTGTCTCCCAAATGAGGAGTTCATTCACTGGTTGTATCAAGGTGTGTGAGGGAGGTTTGACCACAGTTTCCAAAGAACACACCATCGCATCTTTACTCATGCCGGTATCCATGTCCCGGATGAATGCATATGTTGCTACTCACTAGGTGGCGCAACAGGAACAACACCCTCATCTGAAAAGTGGATATATTCAGATAGTCACTTAGGATTCTCATCCTAAATTATGTCCCTAACGACTTGATGGCACATCTGGGCTGCTACCGAGATGATCCATTCATAAACTAGCGTCTCAATACTGGAATTTAGGACACAATATGGTGGCTAAGTGAAATTTTATTTTCTCATTTTTCATGTAAGATGTGTAGCAGATCATTATGAGATACAGTCTGTAACCATAGCTACAACCAGACAACTGTGGTCATTCACAGCTTGGTTTGAAGATTTTGAGAAATGAGGAAAGGGAAAGTTTAAAAATTAATTTTGTCTGAAAATGGTGAAATTTTATCCTTCAAATGCCCTTGAGCCTTGGACACCATATATGTTTCAATGAAAAACACCAAAGACATTCTGTTTAACTGCACTTACCGTAATTGAATTATTAGAATGACCATGATATTGCATTAACGTTTATACTGTGAAGTGCAGATGTGTTAATGGGGAGCCTGAAATTATTTTTTAATTTATCAATGTGGGGAATAGCAACAAAAAGCTAAACGAGAGCGCTCTGAGGAGCGAAACTTGGCGAAATTAACCAAAAAAAAACACGTTCGAGAGGACGAGAAAAGACGACAACAGAGATGATGACGAAGATGACAGCTATGACGACGATGGTGGCGATAATGGACAACCCTAGTTATGATATCATTCATATAACGTACGTAGAGGTCAGAAATCACTAAAAAATAGGCTACAGTCTTGAGCGACACTTGGCGAAATTAACTGAAGAAAAGACGACGTCGGAGATGATGACAAAGATGACGAATATGATGATGGTGGTGGCCATGATGAAGAACATCATAACATTCATATGACGAATTTAGATGTCATAAATCATTAAGAAATAGGCTGCAGTCTAGTTCAATAGAAGCTAAACCAATCTGAATGCAGCAAGAGCGCTCAACAAAGGAGCAGCGTTATCACAAAATCTCAAATAACTCAAAAAGTAGACGTCGTAGAGAAAAATGGGAAGCATCTTCTGAAAGCCCGTTCAAAGCTCTATCTAAACTGATGGTATCGCCTAATTACGTAAATTTTTCGAAAAAAATGAAATTTTGCGTTTTTTTTAAGAATTTCAAAGTCAAATAACTCGAAAACGGTAAGTCTGAGAAAAAAATTGTTACAGGCCATTTGAAAGATAATACTTCAAAGAATCTACATGCAAAAAATCACGTCTTTTTCTCTTCCCGTTTAAAATCGCACTCCAGCACGACTTAAAATGGGTCAACATGCGCCATATCCGCCATCTTGAATGCAACTTCCGTTTTTTGGCTTTGTATAATAGCATGTTACAAGAAACTAATACCTGTAAAAATTCGAAGGAATTGGTCGGATAATGCGCCCTCTAGAGGAGAAAACGTTTTTAAGCCAAAATCGAGGTGCGCATGCGCGATCGCCGATATTTCTGCCATCTTTAGCCGGAAGTAAACAATTTCCGGTATACTTGTAGCAAGCTTCTGGTCCATTTACTGTGCCGATTCTTAGCTTTTTATGTAAAAAATTGTAGCCTCCAGAAGCATTTGAACCTTTAAATGGAAACAAAATGGCCGCCACAGCCGCCATCTTGGATCCGATTTTGACGAAAAACAATAGGCTTCCAGTACTTCCGGAAGTACGTGTTATGTGTAAATTTCGTGATGATCGGACAAAAAAAAAACAAATTTAGTGTCAGAGCAATATACTTGGCGAAATTTATTTAAAGTGGACTTTCCTGTGACCTTCATCCCTAGGGATATAACTTACTGGAATTATGGGCACCAGTCCCTTTGCGTTAATAAACCTATTTCACATAATTCATCATTCTAGGCATGTGTAAGAGGATTTGTACAAAGATCTGTTGAACCACCGTGTATGTTCAGAAGATTTTCATGAATAACCAGAAATGATTTGTGTCATTCCATACATTTTTATTTGATGGCCTCTTGATAAGATGTGATAGGTAATATGGCTTGGTAACCTAGCTTGCAACTTAACTGATCAATTATCAATGGTATGGTGACCTGATATATTATTGGTGCTGCCTATTGAAGTCAGAGTGTCAGACTTGAAAAAGTGTCCCTGACATTGATTTTTGCCATTTCCTGTAGCTCTTTGCATAAACTTTTGTTTTAAAAATGCAGTCAATGCCAGATTTTATCATTTATCCTCCACTGGCTGAAATATCTAAAGCATGTCTTGCCTTCACCTTAAACATGTTTTTTCCTTAAGTCAAAATAGATGTGATTGGTGTACTTGAAAACAATTGACTATGGTAACCTTAGTAACTGTTGTAACCATAGTGACCTGTAACCATAGTAATCGTAGTAGTTATTGCTTCAGACCAGGCACTACAAGTTGTGTTGTCGTGACATGTCATTTTGTGTCAAATATGCTCTTGAGTAATAACAATCTATCAGCCAGAGTTCTTTATAAGACCAAAATCATTTCTAATCTGGGTTAAGTCCAAGTTGAGACCAATTTTATGGCGATAAGTGATCTAAATCAAAAGTTGCTTTCTGTAGCTGAAGGATAGTACATCCCCACTGTACTGTTATACACAGAAGGATGGTATATCCCCACTTTTATATAATGTTATACACAGAAGGATGATATGTCCCCACTATAATGTTATACCCAGAAGGATGGTATCCCCACTTTCATATAATGTTATATAATGTTATACACAGAAGGATGATATATCCCCACTATAATGTTATACGCAGAAGGATGGTACCGCATATCCCTACTGTACTGTTATACAGAGAAGGACGGTATATCCTCACTTTCATATAATGTTATACATAGAAGGACAATATATCCCTACTTTTATATAATGTTATATGCAGAACATCACAGTCCATTAACAACTGATGTGTCAATATAGTCCACTAGTTGCACCTACTAATTGTAACATTAATCTTATTTTCTCTTCATTGTAGCCATTTCTGATGTGTTCGTTGTGAGCAGCCATTTTAGTCAAGCGTGTTTTTTATGGCATTTCAGCTCAATTGGCATTAATTTGCCTTTTTATTGACTGATCTTTATGTATTTTGAAAGTGAATCTTGTAAAACCAGGATTTGTACAACTTTTGTGCACATTTCAAGAGACTGACTGCTGCTTTCCTTCAGTATATGAGCATCCAGCATCTTGCCAAGTTCACGTCATATGAAAGATGATTTTGTGCTCAAGTAGCATTTGTGTTTATGGTGATTCTTTTTGTATAAAAAAATTGAAGTTTTCGGACTGCAGTACCCTGTGTATGGTGTCATAGTCAGTTTATATGGTTTTACTAAAAAAAACATGTCATCTGGTTGTGAAGAAATATTCAGGAAATATAAAATATAGCAGGAGACCGTCATATTTTGGGGATTTTATTCTGCGTTCACCTGGTTACGAACTTCAAATTTTTATCAAGTGATGTTTTAAGACAGCTTTGCTGCAGGTTTGTAGTGAAATAACTCATTTCATCATGCTGTGTGTCAAAAAACAGTAGCTACATCAAAACAGTTTACGAACTGTCAGGGAGCTGAGCACAAATGTAGCTGTGTATGAGATTGTAGGACGCTAGAAAAATGGCCAAATTTGGCTAGCTTAGGAACTTCATATCTCAGAGATGGCCGATCGGATTCATATCGAACTTTCAGATACTTGGTTTATATGCTGTTCTCCCAAATGCCGTTAGGAATTGTTTCAAAATGTTTCACTTTTTCAAAAATAAGACATTTTTATTTTCATGAGAACGTTCAAGAGTTGCATAAAACAAAATCAAATTGTTTTTGAGCTTTCATCTCGAACATTTCAAGCAAAATTAATGAAAAATCTTGTTGCTCTTGCTAAATTTTACTAAAAACATGGTCATTCATGATTTGCTTATTGCTCCTGATTAGTGGCAGATTGGTAAAAAGTCAAATCTCTAATTTTGCAGTCTGTCTAATCTCAGAAAATATATACATATACATATACATATATATATATATACTTTTAATGGGTTATAATGTATAGTTTTGAAGGTATTCTGCTAACTACACAGACTGGTGGACAAGGTCTTATACAGTCAGAAAATTTAAGTTCTATTGAGGTAGACTGATGAATGCTAAGTGTGTCTTTCTCAATTGTATTTGGCAGGTCCAGGTTATCTGTGTAGATGATCAGGCAAGGATTTTGTTAAGGTATTCTTTATTTACAAATTGCTTACCTCATGGCATTTATTACTACACAATTGTACTCCTGTGCAAAGGTGGGCTTTGTTGATTTCACAATAATGATCTTATGCTGAGTAGGTGGTGAGAAGCACATAGCTCTATTCACACCAGTGTTGAATGTAACAATGCTGTTCATCAGTGTTTGTTGAGAATGTGATGTCCTGTCCTATTGCACAGTGATGTGCTTCTTATGCTAACTCACAGCAAGTGCAAGGTACCTAAACTACACGGTTAACGGACTCATAAACATGGCCCACGGACGCATGAACACGACTCACGGACCTGCAAACACCATCCACTGACTCACAAACTCGGGAACGGACTCATAAAACACTATCCACACACCTAAATGCACGGGACACGGACTCATATTCCCGAGGAAACACGTTTAACGGACCGCCAAACACGGTTTACGGAACAAATGGAGATGTCAACTGACCCAGGAAGCCGATGAGTCCTTGACCCGTGTTTAGCGGTCCGTTAACCGTATTTCCTCGTGAATATGAGTCCGTGTCCCGTGTATTTGGGTGCGTGGATCGTGTTTTGTGAGTCCGTTCCCGTGTTTGTGAGTCAGTGGACGGTGTTTGCAGGTCTGTGAGTCGTGTTCATTCGTCCGTGCCCGTGTTTATGAGTCCGTTGACCGTGTAGTTTAGGTACCTTGAAGAGGTTGCATATGTCCTCCAGTCTGACATTACAAAAGGCCAGCACAGGCAGAGAACTATAAGCTCAGCTGGTGGCCCCAAGTGACAGTTAGCTGAGCTCAGTTTGCTGAGCTGACAGTGTCAAAGCTGAAAATTGCTGTAACAATAATTGTATTCACTTGTTCAACCCTTGATATGATTAGTGAGCTAGGATTTCAAGAAGAAGCCAACTCAGCTCAACTCTCTATGTTGGGCCTAACACAGCTCTGCAAGTTGCTGATAATATGGTCTCCTTGCTGAATTCACAACCTTACACTTTATTTTGATAAGGTGATATGCTTACTCATAAAAAATGTCATGCTAGATTGTGAATGATCCTTAGTAATTCACAACATACTATGATAATGTGATCTCCCTGTTCATTCACAACCTAATACTACTTTGTAATGATCCCTACTAATTCACAATATACTACCGTAAACTCGCGGGTTAATGCCCATGCCCAGGTAATCACCCATCCCCGACTTATGGTCAATTTTCGGTTTAAGCGCCCATTACTTGTGTAATCACCCATTACTTGTGTAATCGCCCATCCCCTCCTTTTCGCCAATTTTTTTGTTTAAGCGGCCACTGCTTTGGTAATCGCCCACCCCCCTGTCTCAGGGATTCCCAATTTAAGCACCCCAGGTATTAACTCGCGAGTTTACGGTATAATGTGATCTCCCTGCTCATTCACAGCCTTATACTAAGGTATGCTGTAAAAGATCTCTGATAATTCACAACATACCATGATAATGTGATCTCCCTCAACCTTCTACTTTGTTGTAAATGATCCCTGCTAATTCAAAACATACTGTGATAATATAATCTCCCTGTTCTTTCACAATCTTATACCGTTATCGTTCGGGTTAACGCCCTGGGCGGTTAAATTGGCAAACCCAAAAAATCGGGGGTGGGCGGTTAACCAGACATGGGCGCTTAAACGTGAAATTTCAAGAAATCCAGGGTGGGCGGTTAACCGAACATGGGCGCTTATTACGACAGGCAACCGCCCTGGGCGGTTAATCTTACCTGGTGATCTAAGTCCCCACACCACACACGCACTCGGAACGCGTAGCACTTTTCAAAGAGCGTTATCGTCACGTCGTCACATGACGGGGAAAATGTCATAACAGCGGATGATCCCAACAAAGGTTCTCTTGACCTCAGATTAGTTATTCACTCTATTAAATTTACAGAATTGCTGAGTAATAGCCCCGTGCCGTCCTGCGGTCTTGTTACTTTGCCCTGCGCAGCGCAGACGACCAGAGACCACGCAGCCTCTACTTGGATTGCAAATATTTCAACACGTGACCTTGCTAAAGTGCGCGCGTGCAAGCTTCATTTGTTGCAGAGGTCATAGCAGACATCAAATTTATGGTTACAGTCTCGTACTAGCTGCCAAATTCATAGTCAGAGAGCAGTTTTAAAATTAGTTGTAATAAAAGTTTGATAAACTTAACTGAGATGTTTTTTGTGTTTGGGATATCGACACTCCGTGACTCAATGACATTTTCAGCGTATGGTTCTGCGGCTAGTTTTTTTATCTCGACCGCCCAGCATTGCTCACTTGCCGTAGTGCCAAACATGCAAAGAAGTAGGCCTAAGACAAGAATCGGGGTGAGCCACTCGTCAATCAACAATAAAATTTCGAGCCACGGCATCAATATGTGATAAAACGCCACAAAACAGCGTTGTTTCAATTCATTCTTAAACGATCACCTTACCAAACTTCATGGTGGAAAAACATTTATTTTTCATGCAGGATGTCCAGATTATCATATTTATATCACTTGCAAAATCGCATTGCGGCACTGTCCGGTCAGGCTGTTAGCGCGCAATGTCTCAGTCGGCTGACAATCGTGATTTATAAATGCCGTCAAGTAATATAACGGCCTCTTTCGATATATGCACCTCGTTTTTTTATGGCAAAAGATAGCGGCGGGATTCAGCACGCACGTAGGGCCTACGTGTGAGTCACCTGTCAATCACATGTTGGTGTCAAGGTAACATGCACTCCAAAGTGTGGGAACTTGCGCACGTGCACCACAACAAAGTCGCCAAAGAGAATAGCGACAGTCCTAAGTATCAAAAACGGGCGTGACTATGTACTTTTAAGCTGTTGCTACAAAAGACCCAATTCTTTACGATGTTCCTCCATTGCCAATGTTCCCCAAAACTGCGATGTCAAGTGAATTCCGAGATTTCCCGGCTCGATGTTCACTAAGCCCATGCCCGTAGCTAGCTGCGTGCATCTCTTACCCACTATCGCCAATTTTCAGTCAGTCTACGTCGTAGATATTTCAGACTAGAATGGTAAGAATTTTTGTTCAGGCTGAAACTGGCCAATGTATAAACAAAATTATTCTGGATGGCTAAAAAGGGGATGTGGAAACGATAATTCACACTCACGCTTACGTGGGGGCTGACGCAAGAAATAGTAAACAGCCAGCGACATTAGTTAAATCTGCTAACGCCAGTTTGACTGAGATGCAATACGCGAAAAACAAAATTTGACTAGCAGTTTTTTATTACCTCAAGATCATACACAAACATACATTATTGTCAACCTTTGAATTCAGAAATCGATAGGCAGCAACGAAATCGGTAATCCAGTAAGGCACTTGTACTGTCCCTTCGGTCGCCACACATCCTCTATAACCCGGCAGTTACATTCATCAAAATATTGAGAATTTGACATCTTTCCGTGAGTTGTGCGATTTGTTCAAAATACGAGAGCTTCCCACCTTAATAGAATTTGGAGGGTTGGCAAAACCATGGTCACATTTCTCTGGCCTGATTTTTTCGAATATATGTTTTATCTTGTGCACTACAGATGGAAACTCAGCGCGGCAGACAAAGTCGCTGAAAGCGGAGGTTTTGACGCCGGCGGCGTTCTTAAACTTTGCAAACATGGGAAGAAAATAAAGTGACAAAAACGTTCAAGTATTATATTTTGAAGTGAGTCCATGACCCAAGACAATAACTCGTTACTTGAATTGTAATTCACATTGCTAAACCACCGTCTCGGAAGCCCGGCGTCGTTGCGCTCTTTGTGATCATCGATCTTTTTCTAAAAGTCGGGAAATCGCACGTTTCCTTAGCACTGGGCGCTAAATCTTCATTCTTTAAAAGTCGGGGATGGGCGCTTAACCGAGAGGTGGGCGCTTAACTGGAAATCTTCAAAAATCGCAGGGGGGCGCTTAACCGAGCAGTGGGTGGTTAAATCGAAAATCCACCTAAAGTAGGGGGTGGGCGGTTAACTGAGCATGGGCGTTAACCCGAACGATTACGGTACTATTTTGTAAATGATCCCTGCTAATTCACAACATAATTTGAAAATGTGCCAAAAGGAAAGGATCTTGCCAATTTTTTAAGCATTTCTAAGATGGATATTAAAAAAATTCACTATATTGTTCACCTTGTCATGTGTTCAACAATCATTTTAAAACAGAAATGTACTTAGAAGTTAAAATCTTACAGATATCATTGATACTGGGTCAACATTTTATGTATTGATTTTAGACACTTGTCGAGGAGGTTATACACCCAGTCCTCGACAGAATGTACAGGTAAATATATTCTTGCTGTTGTTTCTGCTATTAGAATTTATCACTTGCCCTCACTGTCGGTGGTTGTCACCTACAAAATGCCAATGAGTCATTGTTGTATGGTTTGTGCGTGATCTTACTTGGGTTTCACCTGTGTGAATTTTTTAGGTTGACTACTTCGAGAGCAAGTTTTCGGTTATACAGAATTGGTTAAACGCATGACACTTTTCATTGTTGACAGTTTTTGTTCCGTTATGTTCATACCTTCGGAATAAAACTCTACTCTCCTTCTGAACATAGCGACATAATTAAAAGACACGACATTTCGAAACGTTTTTGTTTTATTCTCAAGTGAAGATAAAATGACGCAGTAATGCCACCACAGAGCATAAGCTGATGACACACACAGTGGGACACGGCGGGTGTGAAATACTGCAAAGAATGACTAAAGAAGGGGGGTAACAGGAAAGTCACGCAAACAAGTGTAACGTGCGGCGCCACGCTGTTTGCTGCTCATTCAAAACACTGATACTTTTGAGAAACTTGTCCAGTCTCCTGGATTACTGTTCAGTGTCATTGTAATAATATCCAGTCTCCTGGTTTACTGTTCAGTATCATATAATGTCCAGTATCCTGGTTTACTGTTCACTGTCATTGTAATAATATCCAGTCTCCTGGATTACTGTTCAGTGTTATTGTAAAAATATCCAGTCTCCTGGTTTACTGTTCAGTATCATATAATGTCCAGTCTCCTGGTTTACTGTTCACTGTCATTGTAATAATATCCAGTCTCCTGGATTACTGTTCAGTGTCACTGTAATAATATCCAGTCTCCTGGTTTACTGTTCAGTGTCATATAATGTCCGGTCTCCTGGTTTACTGTGCAGTGTCATTGTAATAATGTCCAGTCTCCTGGTTTACTGTTCAGTGTCATTGTAATAATTGCAGTCTCCTGGTTTACTGTTTAGCGTCATTGTAATAATGTCCAGTCTCCTGGTTTACTGTTCAGTGTCATTGTAATAATGTCCAGTCTTCTGGTTTACTGTTCAGTGTCATTGTAATAATGTCCAGTCTCTTGGTTTACTGTTCATTGTCATTGTAATAATGTCCAGTCTCTTGGTTTACTGTTCAGTGTCATTAGCCAGACAGGTTATTCAGCTCTAGGGGTTCAATGCCTGAGTGCAGTTGATAGTAGTTACTCTTCATGAGTTTTATATTCAGGGGTATTGGCATGGAAGTGGGTGTAATGAACTATGATGGTTGGAATGATTAATTGTATCTGTCGGCAAATTATGTATTCATTGGTGCTTTTTTCAAATCTTAGGTGTCTGGATAAGTCCGCTTTTAACCATGGGGAAGCACAGTTCTTCATTAATTATGTCTGCGAGAACCCAAGAACCTCTTCCCGCAGGGCTTTAAGGTCTGTTATCTGTCAAATGATGTCCAAATTGAGGTTTTACCAAGCATTACAAAGGAGACCCCTGCCACTCAACTCTAATGTACTTGCTTTCAAATAAGCTTGATCTGTCTGGGTAGTTTTGAGTACCCTTAACTTTGTGTGACAATCCAGTTTTTACATTAGGCTACTGACCACTGTTTTGAATAGGAGCTTTCTATGCGCGTATTTGATTGCTAGTAAATACTATTCACGTGAATTAGTATGTATCTTCCCATTCTTCACAACAAACATGAACAGATAATTGGTTTTCATTCTTATCGTACTTTTTAAAGTTCACACCTAAAGACTTCAGACAAAATTACCCAGAATTCCCTGTCACGATGACTGAAGACAAATTCATTGTTGTAGTAGCATTTTACTCATGACTTGGAATGAAGAGGATTTAACATGAAACTTAATGTGGTGGCTAAGCTATTATGTAGTTTAGAATTTTGCCTCCATAGTTATCATAATTATTATAATTATCATCTTTGTTATTAACACAATTAACCATTATAATGGGTATTTTGTCTGATTACATTTGTCATGTACACTCTACACTGTATTTTTATGTTTGTCATGTCTGTACACTCTACACTGTATTTCTATGTTTGTCATCTCTGTACACTCTACACTGCATTTCTACCTTTGTCATGTCTGTACACTCTACGCTGTATTTCTACCTTTGTCATGTCTGTACACTCTACACTGTGTTTCTACCTTTGTCATGTCTGTACACTCTACACTGTGTTTCTACCTTTGTCATGTCTGTACACTCTACGCTGTATTTCTACCTTTGTCATGTCTGTACACTCTACACTGTATTTCGTGTGACACCTCAATGTGTGAAGTTAATCATTACACAATGTGATTCTTATAAGCAGTTGGTATAAGCAAATCACCTGTCTGAGGGAGGGAGTGGCTCGCTGTGTCAAGTTATTGTGCACTTTTTTAATAACCACTAGATAATGGAGATAAGTCATTTCTGCATATTTTTAAAAGCATTTATGACGCACCATATTAAATATACTGCAGTTGTCAAGATATTACCCATATGTTCCATGTTTTCCCTACCATCTTGTGATCTAATGAGAAAATTTGCTATGATGCCCGTTTCTACTGTTGCTTATTAATGCCACTGTACTGCACAAAATGAAGAAAGACCTAATTACCTATAGACGGTGTTATGAACAAAGTAGTGAAGGACTGTTTCCGATGTGGCTGTTATGGACAGAAATCAATCGATAGAATTGGGTTAAAGTGTTATACCTTGGAACAGTCTAACAGTAATGTGAATGTACATTCTGTTTACTTCTTGAACATACAGTTATCTGGGAAAGATGGAAAATTCAGATTTTTTTGTTTGTGAGCAGCAATTTTGGCTACAATATGATATTCAGTAATTTATGACACTATTATAATTTAGGAATGAGAAAAACCAGTTATTTAAAAATTGTTCACATGGCACGTCTCTCTGCCATGATATTCGATTGTAATGTGCTAGAGAAATTGAAATTAGCTTTGAGAAATCTTTTCTTCAATCATTGCACTAATGTGGATTTTACTGTTTAGTTGTTTTTAACCGTTCCCTGGTAATGTTTATACATGGGAATAAATGGTTTAAGAGATTGTGTATAGAAAAAATTCGGCAAACCGTCAAAGTCTGATTAGTAATTTAAAGAATTTTCCAGACCTTGTTTGAAACATTTGTTGTTACTGAGGTTCGTTGTAACCAGATTTACTTTTTAGAGGAAATACGAAGCACAGAATCCACATGAACTTTAAGTCACATGTCAGAGGAACGTAAGTCAGATCTTCCCTTACCTTAAACAAAGTTCTGCACTAATGATACATACTTCTATCATACCCACTAATTATACATACTTCTATCATGCCCACTAATTATACATACTTCTATCATGCCCACTAATTATACATACTTCTATCATACCCACTAATTATACATACTTCTATCATACCCACTAATTATACATACTTCTATCATACCCACTAATTATACATACTTCTATCATACCCACTAATTATACATACTTCTATCATACCCACTAATGATACATACTTCTATCATGCCCACTAATTACACATAGACTTAATCACACTGTAAAACTGTGCAAGTATGAGCGAATAATCTGACTGGTCTAGTTACAGATACATGGGGCCACAAGACTGAGATACCTCACCCCGCACCACACAAGACATCCCGTGTCTTGGGGTCATAGGCTGTGCACAGATACAAAGTCAGGGAGTCTGTGCATTGTAGGGTATTTTAGATACACATGTACTGGTTCACTGTAAAGTTTGTGAAGTTATTCAATGCGACATTGGAACCGGGACAATTTAAGCATGTGAACATAGTATCGGTTTTCATTAGAAATGAAATGCAGTAAAATTTCCTTAAATTCGAACTGAAATGACATACAGTATTATTGTTTTATAATTTTTCAGATGCTCACAGTGGCATTGCCAAAATGTTCACAATGTTATTGTGTTTTTGTCGATGACAGCCATACTATAATGTTTTCACATAATAAAGTAAAGTTGTATTCTTGGTATCTCTTGTTGAAAATTTTGATAATATAAAAGTGTATTGTTGCGTCATATTGTGTTCCAATTTGAAGTAATATCCATAAAGAATGATTGTGTGCAAGAACGGACTTGTCAAGTTCAATGTTTTATAAGCAAGGGAATGCTATAAACTACAAGACTAGACTCTAGTAGCTTTTGGTAGCTGTTCAATTAGGAATTTTAAGCATTATTTCCTATTATAACCTACATATGTTACTCATTGTGGTTTGCTATAAACTACGAGACTAGACTCTACTAGCTTATGGTAGCTGTTCAATTTGGAATTTTCAGCATTATTTCCTATTATAACCTACATATGTTACACACTGTGGTTTGCCAATACCAGCTTTTGATGTATCAGTGTCTAAGATGAGTGTGTCATGTGTAATCCCCTGGGTTGCACTAGTGTGCAACAAATGATTATTGATGTGGTCCAGCTTTAAACAGAGGAGGAAGAAAGATGTGATAGTGACAGTTGCAAAAAGTGCTCTGATAATTACCACTATACTCACTTGGGTTTTTTCAAACGGAAATGCTGTTTTGTTATTTTTGCTCATTCAGTCTGCATAGAGTTATTTTTAAATTTCTTGGGTGAATACCATGAACTTATCTCTCCAAGAGTCCTCTGACTTTACACAGACAGTTGTTACAAGAGGAATGTTCTGATTACTATACAGTCTGCCCATCTTGTTAACTTATCTGTTTTAGATGTGTAAAATATCTGAACATGTCTTGCAAGGAACAGAAGCAACTCTCTTGTCAGATATTCCGTCATAGTTTTTTTTTTAAGTAATGAACATCTTCCTGCAATATGTTGCAGCCTGGGTTAGAATGACTGTCTTATGGTTTTTGAAAGCTTCATTGCCCTCCAGAAATGTTGGAGGTTTTATGTAAATAATGAGGAATTCTCTACCATATTTCACACAGTCTCTACAGCTGAAAGCCATATGTTCACCATAAGTCCCATGCAGTTTATGCAGTTCATAGGCATTCAATCAATCCATGTTATGAGTGCAACTACAAATTTCAGGACTTCAAATCTATACATTCTTCTATCTAATATCCAATTCACATACTGGCTCTAATGCTGTTTTTGCATGTTTTCACGCAGCAGTGGTGTGACTGCATGTTTGCAAGTGCTTTTTTATGGTGACTTGCTGGAGGTTTGAGTCATCCATTAGAAACTAGCGATTTCAAGGCACCTTGTACAATTTCAAGGCACCTTGTACCTCCCTACTGTCCTCATGAAACATGTTTATCATTGTTCTATTTGGAGGTGGCACAACTGGCACAGGGCAAGATGGT
Source organism: Phoronis australis (assembly GCA_002633005.1). Lineage (NCBI taxonomy): Eukaryota > Metazoa > Phoronida > Phoronidae > Phoronis > Phoronis australis. The sequence continues at coordinate 29,339 of NMRA01000722.1, read as the reverse complement.
TGGTGTCAAGCCGCTGTTCACATACACACAACCCCCCCCCCCCGAAAAAATGGCAAGGTGGAAGTTGTAGGCAGGAATGTGGAGTGCTCATATGCAAAGATGCAACTTGTTCATTATTGTTGTTGTTTGTTGCATTTTGAAACCAGTCTTGACAGGTAACTGTGTGTAATATTTTGACAATTACCTAGCAAAATAGATATTGATCATGTTAGAAGAAATGGCACTGAACAGCTGACTGGCAAATCATAAAATTGTGTGAAAATGATCACCTGTATATATGTGCGTTTTTTGCGCAAACTCAATAGAGATGATCCGTTCTGCCTTGCCCCAGTTTCGCGTTTAGATACGTAGCAAGATGATGGGGCAAAAGTTGCTCTACCTCAGTGGTGTTAATTTTGCTCTGTTTCAGTCCTGTTTACATGCACACTTGTGCTGGATCATCTTGTTCTGTGTAAGCTGACCCATGTCAACTTTGGTAGCTACTGATCAAAGGTTCTTTTGTGTTGTGCATTAGGAAAGACTTCACAGCAATAAACACTGGCAAAAATAAACTGATATGTCGGGGACTAAAAATGGTGATTTTTTCAAACTGTTCGCTTTCTGAAATTGAATTCCTCATGAAAAGCTAGATTTAGATGATTTTTATCCGAAGACATATGATGCAAATTAGACATGTGATATACTAAGTTCCATTCTTTGGTAGCTATTGAATTTGGTTTTACTAACTCTTTGAATGAAAATATTGATGTGTGAGTCGTGATGCCAGATAAAAGAGTGCGGGAATGGTTAGCAATGGGTAACAAGTAGGTTGATATGTGGGAGGTTTTTATAATGCATGAAAAGCGCAAGTGGCACAATATGTGCAGGAGACAGTCCTCTTCTGAATTGTTGCTCGTTCATCCAGAGTTAGCTTGATTATGAGAAAATCCAGGTATTCTTGTCAGCAACAGATGTGTTTCCTGGACGTTTACTCAATGGTCGGTCGTCTGCCAAGGGGCAAACAATAGAAGCTACTGTAGTCTTTTCCATTATATCCATATAAAAATAACTGCAGAAGGGGTTGCGGACCCCCTCCCCTCCACCCTGTGGATGCATTCCTACCTTCAGCCGATAGCCATTCTGTGTAGCAAGGATGCTAACAGTTTCAATACTAAAAGCAATATGTGACTACGTAAAATGTCCAAATTCGGCCGACTTTGGAACATCATATCTCCGAGATGGCCGATTGGATTCATATCAAACTTTCAGTTACCATGCTTTACGCGCTATTCTCAAAAACAGTGTTAGGAATTGTTTTGAAAAGATTCCACTTTTGCTATCAAAAGCACGACTTTTATAATGTTCATAGAAAATCTTTCAAGTTTCTTAAGATGACAACGAAATGATGTTTTAGAAAAGTGTATCAGTGTTTTTGATATCTTGAACATTGATATCTTGAATATTGATATCAGATAATATTTCTTTGGTACTATTGATTATCGATCAATGTACCTTTCTTTTTGATCCAATTAATAACAGATTGGTAAGTCAAAATGTCAAATTCCACAGACTTCCTAGTTTCTAACCATTTTGCTCCGTGCGCAGACCATAAAAACTGCCGATGTTTTCCCACATATGTGAAATTGATATGAATTTCATTCATATAATAGCAAGGTTAAATCAATGCAACGAAATCTGCTGCAAGTGCTCGTTTTGTTCTCTTCGAACATCTTGCCACTAAACTCATTCAATATGTTAACTCAGACAGTTCACTGGTGCCATCCCAGACATCTGGATATCAATGGCTCTTCAGAAAGGATAGCATATATCTGTTACTTATGGCCAGTGGTATGTGCAACAAGTATTTGACATGAAAATCTATCCTATTTTGTTAATTAAAAACATTTTTAATAAATTCAGTCTCAAATATTCCATGGTTTTTAAAATTGTATGTTGTCTTGAAGATTCAGTCTCACAGCATGAATTCGATGCTAACTTGATAAAGTCAATCCTGCTAAGCATATTCAGTCAACACTTGCAAATCGAGCATGTTTGAAAATCAATCCTCTTGGCTATTAACAAAACTAACCCTGTTGCAACGATTTAGCGAGTTGCACTGATCCAGTCTATATGTATTAAAAACCAATCGTGGCGATGTTGAATGCAACTCGGTTTTCCAGAGACTAATATGACAGTGGCTATCCTACAGGAACAGTTTGTGAGGGTTGCAGTCCTATATGTGGTTTGTGAGGGGGTGCAGTCCTATAGGTGGTTTCTGAGGGTTGCAGTCCTATAGGTGGTTTGTGAGGGGGTGCAGTCCTATAGGCGGTTTGTGAAAGGTACTGTCCTTTATAGGCGGTTTGCGAGGGTTGTAGTCCTGTAGGCGGTTTGTGAGGGGGTTCTGTCCTACAGGAACGATTTGTGAGGGGTGTTGTCCATTTTTGTGGGTATTTTGTTACTGGGATTTTGCCTGTCTAGTATCTGGTGAGCATTTTGCCCAACCATAAGATACAATCTCGGATGGACAATTTGGTGAGATCTGTATGGTGACTGGGAGGGGGACAGTTGGAGAATGGGCGACTGGGAGGGGTACAGCTGGAGAAAGGGCACTTTTGAGTAGTGGTTTATTATCACATTGTCACGGTTCCCTTTTTCCTACTTTAATTTCCCAGACATTGCATTGGTGTGTATTTTGAATATGTGGCGTCGTGCCTTGCATTATTGTTCAAAGAGCCCCTCAGTGATGGAGTGTGAGCACTTGGGTGTTTCAGTCAACAACACAGACACACAGGAATGAGAGTGGCACCTCACTCATGACTAGATGTGACAGAATGAAATACAAAGAACAAATCTTGGCAGCACAGGCAACAGTTATGGGCACTACAAACTAACACATCGTCAAGTTTCGCTGTCCACCACAGGATTGATTTTCAAAATACCCTTGATTTTAACCTCTCCATTTTTTGCTTGCTGAATTTTCATAAAATTAGTTGGTGCATGCTGTTTTAAGACCTGTCAGGAATGCTTTGGAAAATGCCATTGGTCGTTAGTGTGTACTGCAAATTAACAAAGAAAACTTTAGTATCTGTCATGAAAAGTGTGTTAGATACACAGATTAATTAGTGTAAGTCAATGCCAGCACATGCATAACAATAGAAGGAATAGGAAGCTCTTTGTGATGAAGGTATAGAATTGAGGGCTACTACAGAACAATACTGCATGTCTCACAAACACTTCAATGGTTATTTGATTTCATAATTAAGATATCTGTGTCAAGAGGTTATCTGCTCCCCATTGCTTTGTATCGTCAAAAATCCTTAACGGATTTTCATTAAATGTGGTATGTAGGCACCTATTAGTGAGATGACGCTATCCTTCCGTTTTCGGATGGATTTGATGTAGTTTGCGCCACGTAGTGGCCATTTTTTTCTGTTTTCGAGTCTTTTTTGCGTCCACCACTCTCAACCAAACCGCTCAAAGTATGATTGTGAAAATTGGCATGTATGTGCTTATCTATCTTCGAAAGTCCTTAACTGATTTTCATGAATTTTAGTATGTAGGCATCTATTAGTGAGATGACGCTATCTTTCCGTTTTGGGATGGATTCGACATAGTTTGAGCCACCTAATGGCAATTTTTACTGTTTTCGAGTTTGTTTTTTACGTCCACCCCTCTATCAACCAAAACGCTCAAAGGATGATTGTGAAAATTGGCATGTATCTATGAAGAGAACGGTTGACGATAATTTTCCGACGATTTCGACTACTGTGGCACCTCCTAGTGGCAGTTTTGTTTTTTTGCACCTTATGGCCATATCTCCTAGATCGTTTGCAGGATCTTTACGAAATTTAGTAAGTATATATATATATATATATATGATGTTATCAACGGACGACGACGACTTTCGGACGTGTTTTCAAAATGTTAATACATGTGTGAATGAAGCAATTGAAACAGATCCCAAAATGTAACCACTGGGCCCCAGATCATTTAGTAATGTCATGAGTAGGGCTGAAATGTTGGACTCGGCTTTAACCATAAAACATATTTTTGTTTCATTTTAATCACAAAAAGCCTTTTTCGGTCAATAATGAGAGTTACTGAATAAAACACTGAACAGGATTTTATCACAGAAACTAAAGTATTTGATTCTGACTGTGTTTATTCTGTTATTTAAACGGTATGCAAAACCTTGAGGTGCTGTTAGTCACTATAGCTGTTTTTTACAAGGGAACAGTTGTCATGGTGGCGAGATTTGCTCCACTTTAGTCACATTTGCACAACATTATATTGTAAACTGGACCAGCATGAGTCATTTACATGAAGACTGTCAAGCTTGCATCAACAATAGAGAACCTCCAATGTGAAATGCCAGCCAATCATCCATATTTACGCAAGTGCAAGGCCATTGAAAGATGACCCCTTTCCACCTTGCCCCAGTTGTGTTTGTACTAGTTGAAACTGGAGCAGCTGATCCAGTGCAACTTCCTATCAATCCCCCTGGTGTCAAAAATGGCTGCCGTTTGTCAATTTGCTCCTTGTCAGTCGGTGTTAACACCAACACTTGTACCCATCAGCAGTTCCCTGTAATAGTTGCTCCATGTCATTTGTCTCCCAGGTAAATGGGGCTTTATAAATGCATTTCCACCCTAACAGTCTCAGTGTCATGGCAGACTGTATTGGGCATTACATTTCCAGTTAGGTTTGGGCTATAAAACCCAGAAATAGTGAGCTGAAAATCAAACTGAACCCTAAATGCTGTGCTATAATGGAAGATGATGTCTGTGAGAACATTAATAGTTGAGAAAAGGTGTTTCCTGGCTGAAAGCAGTGTGATCTATTGCCCATTACCCTCTTCTGTCTAATTTGCGAAAATTGTTACTTCAGGAGACAATCAATAAGATTTTCTCTGATTCTCGACCAAATGAACGTATGTCTCTGATTATCAGTAATGAAAGTTCCATTTCTTTGGCCTCATATTGTCATTAGCAAACATATTAAATTTCTTAAACAGCCCTCTGCAGCATTTGGAAGAATAGATAGAATGAAAAATCTTTAATGGTTAAGAAGTTTCCTGGTGAATGAATAGATGGTTGGCTTGAATTCGATATTTGAACTTATTTGAATTAAGATTTGTTCATACTTTGTAAGTTGAGTTTTGTAGTTATCCTCTGTGAACTTAAAAGTCACTATTACATATTTTTGGATTGTTGACTTGAATCAAGATTAAAGATCTCTGGGGCCCATAAATCTGACTATAAAAGAATTTGGAATTTTGAATTTCATACATTTAGTAAATGATTAAGGAACTTTGATGCACTGCTTGCTGCGCCTCCTGGTGATGTGATGTCATAGAAGGAACACACTGTGTTGGTCCCTTGATAACTTGAATGTAGTTATTAGGAAGCGACCGGTGGCGTCTGCATTTTTGAGGGAATCCGAGGCATTTTGCCAACATATGAGTTAAGATTTTAATTTTAGTCGTGTAAAATCAGCTTTTACTTCAAGATTTTATCCAACGCAGCAGTGGGTGTTTATTTTTAACCTTACACGGTGTTAAGATGATCCATTTTATGATGAATATTGTTTAGGTGAAAATGTAACAAGTACAAGTCAGTGCAAGTGCCAGTTTCAAACGTGCTGTTGAGGAATTGTTGCAAATGTCTGTCATGTGACATCAACTTAATATTCAAGAACTAACTAGCTGTTAGTTTGAGAGTTTGACGTAGTTCGGGTATCAGTTTTATTGGATCAATAGAAATCAGTGCAGCCTTAGTATAGCCAATAACTATCAGGGGATCGCACCCATTGATTTTATTCACGTCAACAGTTGTAGTCTTTTACAGCAACCTCTTCCATAATGTCTGTCATTTGCTGCCGCTTTGTTCTCTTTTTGTGTCTCGTAATGGTTGTTTTGAGATTAGACAAAGAATGTTTTCTGCTTGAAGATGTTGGTGAAAATAGTCCTTTGCAGACTATTCCCTGATTGGGAATCTAGTGAATGTTAAGAATTAAGATGACATTGATCAGTTAAACTATATCCTAAATAATCCATAATTTTAGATTTTTAAAAACTATAACCCGTTAATGAATGATTGTTAAAATAGTAAACCATAGATTAATCTTAAGATTTTTAAAAACTGATTTTACTTACTCAGTGTTGCAGTACCACTGACTTATCCGAGTCCCCTATTTGCCCATGGTTGATACAGTTGATTATGCATCACAACATATCTGACGAATCAGACACTGCGAATGAAAACGTAATGCAGGAAGAGGCTCGGTGTGAGTATAAAACCATTTTGTTATCAGAAGATGACGATGACGAGGAAAAAGATGCCGGATCGATGGCGTTCACTGAAGAATCTATTTTGACTGATGTTCTATGGAGAAACGTAGTGATAGAGTCAGCTACACCAACTGACACAGAATGTTACTTAGCTTCTTGTCACATTGGTGGATACCATGTGACAAATTTCTAGCATATTTTGGAAATTAGACACCAGTAGTAAGACAATAACTATAATAAAGTCCAAAATTTATGAAAGGATAAACTCCAACATTTGCTTTCATTAAAACACATCCCTGAGCATCCAGTTAGAAGTTTATGGTGAATGAATACCTTCTCTACCAATTGTCACACTTGTTTAAACATCTTTAGTGTACAACCCGTCAACCTGTGAAACCTTAACGAGCTCATAAACCTACAGTGCGCATGAAAATAGTGCAGTTTCTGTTTGTAGTCATGTTATTGTGTGTGTGTTTTTTTTCATAAAAAATGCAATTGGGCGTGGGTAAGTCATAGCTGCCATAATGTGACAAATTTTGCTCAAAACTGGGAAATCCATCTTTTTCTAGGTACTATGGGTGTCTGGAATAAAGTTAGCAAATCCCATTTAGACCCAAAATCCAGTCATGAAAATAAACCCCTCAGTCATTTCATTGAAACAAAAGACTAAATTGTTATGAGATAAAAGTGACTTGTATCATACTTCACAGTTTCTGTGGCTGGTAAGACATAGCACTGGTCGTCATTCCCTTTTATAAAAAGAGAATGTTCATATGAGCAAGTTGCATTTGTATGGGTTGTGGTCTATTGGGCGATCTTTTTAAAATGTTTCCTAGATCACGCAAGTCTTCACAAGATATCACCATGCATTACTGTACTAGTGAAGCACGTGACCTCCCTGCCTTTCACATGTGAATGTCTTGCACTACATTCCGACCACTCGTTGACTAGTATGGCCCAGTGTGTTTAACTGTAACAATTATTTCTACATGGGGAAGGTGACTGTCAGGCACGGGAGGTTCAGCGTAACTTCATTACCAAGAGAAGAATGGATACAATTATTCTAAATTATTCCCATGACGATGTGTGTGATTTTGTATGTTAATTTGGGACCCTAAAAATTAATTTTCCAAGTATTTGGATGGGTTTATGCATGTCTATGGTTACTACAGATAGCATTAGTCAGTTAAACTGGTCTTCAGCTTGGTCTGTGTCAGCAGTACTTCTGACAGACACTAGCCTATCCTGGTGAAGATGAAAGCAAAAATTTGTAGGCAGCGCTTTTGACCTCAGTACAAATTTTATGGTCTTCTGTGTTTATCGAACATGGAAAAAGCATGGAAATGTTTAAGGGAAAAATGTTTTAAGTAAGGACGGAGATGATACAGAAAATTCACCTGTATCGGTAGAATATTTACCAATTTGGGCAGTCTCTTTAATTTCGGAAATGGAAACTCCCAAAAAATTGAATTTTATTGAGCCTAGAATTTGAACGAATGGTAATTTTTGCTTTTACCATATTTATCAAATTTCAGACAATGTGTTTACAATATAGGTAATTTTGCCATATTTCTGGTAATTCTTGAATGTGAGATGGCTAATATTATTGTCTATTTCTAGAATTTGGGATAAGCTCCAACCTTGAATAAAGTAATTATTTCGTCACTGTCCCACATTGGAGTATTTTTACCGGATATTCCAGGGAACATTTCAGTAACGCTGGCACCTTCCCTAGGACCTCATTAAAATCTTGCTTAAGTCATGTGTTCACATTTAAAAGACATGGCAATATCTCGCGTAATCTCTCGAAGTCTTTCTCTTAGCAAGGTCCTAATGTTGCTGAACTCATGCAGATTTTAGCTACTGCAGAATTGATCAGGTTGTTAGCTAGCAGTCTGTTTACATGTGTATAAGTACTGGGTAACATGTGTTGTCTCAGTATTATCAGTTAAGATAACATTGATGTGACCACTTCACCACCAATATGTTCTGACTCATTAACCCTAATTAGCCATATTGTCTCAGCATGTAGTGACACAAGGATGACCTGACCCGACACATGACCTGACCCCAGCAGCAGTTGTGTAATGGCTTTTTTAAGTCCTAATTTTCAAGTGGCTGCAGGGCACAGGCTTGTTATCGGGAGTTATAATTCTGTTTTGTAATGCAGTGGTGTACCGCTTGATGTGAAATTTATAGAGTGTAGTGAAAGAAATTTCACATGGCTGTCGGGTTATTACTCGAAAGGTCCTTTACTCTGAAGTGTCATTACTCTGAAGTTTTCCTGATGGGAATATCGACTTACAGAGTAAAGACGCAATACATATCATATTGTGTTCTTATTCCAAAGGTCTGCTAGAATACAATGTAGTTACAAACTCTGTTTTCTTTGTTGTCTATTCTGAAGGGTCCAAACTTCAAAAATTCTGTACTTAAGAAACCAAATATTATTGGGTGTCCCAAAGACAACTGAAAGTTGTTGCTATTCTAAACGAGAGCGCTCGGAGGAGCGACACGTGGCGGAATTAATCGAAAAGACGACGAACACGATATCATTCATGTGACTAGCGAAGAAATCAAATAGAGAGCATACAATCAACTACAATAAAGAATGAAAGCCCTTTCAAAACTCTATCTAAAGTGGTAGTTTGGCAAACACGATAACATTCATGTGACTAGCGAAGAAATCAAATAGAGAGCATACAATCAACTACAATAAAGAATGAAAGCCCGTTCAAAACTCTATCTAAAGTGGTAGTTTGGCAAACACGATAACATTCATGTGACTAGCAAAGAAATCAAATAGAGAGCATACAGTCAACTACAATAAAGAACAATAGATGGCGCAACATGACGGTCCAATCTGCACTAGGACAGTGCTGGCTGGGTCAGTCTGGGTCAACTAGGCATAACCAAAATAAAGTGAACTGAAAGCCAGCCAGCTGCGTCTTTTCACAGGTGACCGAAGGAACAACGGCATTCGAATAATTCAAAAGTAGTTGTAGCGCAAAATGGAAAATATCGTCTGAAAGCCCGTCCACAACTCTACGTACTTTGATAGAGCATACAATCAACTACAGTAAAGAACAATAGATGGCGCAACATTACGGACGAGGCATGCTTTACAGTAGGACAGTGCTGGCTGGGTCAGTCTGGGTCAACTAGGCATAACCAAAACAAAGTGAACTGAAAGCGAGCCAGCTACGTGCTTGCATTGGAATAACGGTATCCGAAAATCTCGAATAATTCAAAAAGTAGACGTCGTAGCGCAAAATGGAAAATATCTTCTGAAAGCCCATTCAAAATTCTATCTAAAGCGGTAGTTTGGCAAAAATCCAAAAATGTTTCGAGAAAATTGAAAAATTTGCCGTTTTTTTTTTAAATTCAAAGTCAAATAACTCGAAAACGGTAAGTCTGAGAAATATGCTCTCGCAGACTTTTTGAAAGGCCATACTTCAAGGAATCCACATGCAAAAATTCACGTCATTTGCTCTTCCCATAAAAAATGCGACACAAGAGCGATTGAAACCGTGTGAACCTGCGCCACAGCCGCCATCTTGAAAGTGACTTCCGGTTCAATAATTTTTTATAAAAGCTTATTAAACTCAACAAACACGTGACCAGTTTGAAAGTGATTGGTTTGCAAATGCGCCCCCTACACGAGAAAACGTTTTTAGCCATATTTCGGGGTGCGCATGCGCCACGTCCAATATTTCCGCCAAATTTAACCGGAAGTCTATGATTTTCTGCACAGTTGTAGCACATGCATTGTAGTAAATTCGTATTGATTTTCAGCCATGTACGTCGAAAAATGTGGCCTCTGCGAGCATTTGACTGTGAAATCGGATACAAAATGGCCGCCACGTCCGCCATTTTGTATCCGATCATGACCAAAAACAATAGGCTTCTAGGACTTTCCGATCTACACGTTGTGTGCAAATTTTGTGAAAATCGGACCAAAATTGCGACCTGTAGAGTGGGAACAAACAAAAAATGAAAGCGCTCCGAGGAGCGAACCTTGGCGAAATTAACCAAAAAGATGACGATAAAGATGATGACAAAGATGACGAATATGACGACGATGGTGAAAAAAAGAAGTATTAATAACATACACATGGCGAACGTAGAGGTCCGAAATCAGTAAGAAAAAGGCTACAGTCTTGTGCGACACTTGGCGAAAATAACGGAAAAGACAACGACGGAGATGATGACGAAGATGA
>NMRA01000722.1:0-18093 GCA_002633005.1 Phoronis australis | reverse complement strand
AAAAAAAAAAAAAAAAAAAAAAAAAAAAAAAAAAAAAAAACAAACTTAGTGGAAGAGCAACATACTTGGCGAAATTTATTTCGCCAAGTAACAAGTAAAAAAACTTGCTGTCAGACCAACATACTTGGCGGAAGAATTCCGCCAAGTAATAAAAGTTCTGAACGATGGCTATGTTTTGATCAATTTTGTACCTAATTGATAACTTTGGAAGTTTAATCGCAAAAATTGCAATAATGGTGACCACTCAAAGGCAAGTGAAGGCAAGCTGATAATAACACAAATGCCCCCTTGCAACGTGATAACCAAAGTGCCATCCACACAGACTTACCCTAAGAACAAGTTACTCCTGGAACGAATTGTCCCTAGGTTTGAGTGCTGTCTGAAGGCTTTTTAAACTTTAAAGTGCAACTTACCCCACTTGTGACTACCTACTTCTCATTATCATGGTGAGGTAAATTGTTCTAGAATACCACTTGCACCACAAATGTGATCACTGTGTGGCTGCAAAAGTGTGGCAGGGCAGAAGTAATTATCAGCTGCGATTACATACAGACAGGTTTTCTTTTGCGTGTCACACTCGCATTAGGTGTTCATTGTCAGGCCCAAAACGACAACTTCTGCCTTGCCCTAGTTATCGGATATGGGTGTGTAGACGCTCCGTTTAAAAGTGGGGTAAGCTGCACCATTGCAAGTTGTTCTAGGTTTAAGGCTGTGTGTGGTCATGACTTAACCAACACAACTGCCCCCTTGCAATACACAACGGCTAAAGTGTAGGGCCATTGTATGAGATATGTAGGGAAAGGTGTCCCACTGGTCATCTACGCAGGTGTGGGGGCACACTACAGTTATTACAGGGTGTTGGCTGCCGTAAGTAGAGATGAGTCCTCTGACCTCACGTCCTTATCAAGGGTTTTGTAGCATTCCTAACTCACAAGCACTACTCATGGTAACTGAAACTTAATTATGCTACAGATATTTAATTGGTTAATTCACATCGGAAAAAAATGGAACACAGAAATTATTATGTTAGAAAACACCAGAAAACACCAAATTTGACAGTTTTCTCCCCAAAATTACCACTTCCCTGCAAGTGCTAGAAAAAATCTGACTATAGGTTCAGAATACTCGTACTCCCTAGATTTTAAAAATGTATTCATAGTATGCCCCTTACCAGCTACTGTTTTGGCAATTTTGATCTGTTTGATGGCTACCTGAATTGCTCCTGGTTTCTCAGATAACAGGCAATGGGTTGAAAGGAAATGACAGCCACTATTTTGCATCGAAAGTAGGTTTTGGCTAAAAAACTTGGCCTTTCTTGTTCAAATCAGCAAATCTGTTTTCTTGAAATTATTTTCAACGCATTCCACAAAACAGCCGCCAAACCAGACGGACGCCGTTTACATATATTCTTGGAACTAAAAAAATGCCCCGTGGCCACAACCCAACTGTTCCGCCGCAGTGCTACCTGTCCTGTGGCCACAGCTTGGGCACCATACAATGTTTTGTACAATAATGGCACCATCTAACTGGACAATGGAATTTCTCATAAATGTTACGCATACCCAAGTAGGCATTTGACTTTTTTCAATAGTTTGATTTTGCGAAATTATTTTAGAGAAAGTAGCCATTTGGATTTCCCACTTTTTGAGTAAGTAAAGACCCTTTGAAGTAGCAATGCTTTGGAGGTAATGGTGGTTCGTAGTATAGATCCTTTGCAGGTACTCAGGTCCTTTGGAGTATAGACCCTTTGGAGTACTGCTCCTTGGAGTGTAGGCCATAATTGTAGGTACTGGTCCTTCGGAGTATAGACCCTTTGGAGTACTCTGGTCCTTCACGGTAAAGACACTTTGGAGTACTGGTCCTTTATAGTACAGATCCTTTGGAGTACTGGTCCTTCAGAGTAATTAGGGAGAAACTTAGAGCAGAGGCTTTGACTGGTATTTCCTTAGAGTTGCTGGTTTGAAATTATTGGTTTGTTGTTGATACCGTGCATGTTAATTTGATAATTTGCTTAACAATAAGTGTTGTTTTATGACAATGTTACTTGCAAGTTTAGATATTAATGTATGGTTTATGGGTCAACTTTTTATTACGCCTTCCCCAATTAGCTGGTTTCTGTTCCGTTTGGTGGATCCAAGACATTAGGTTTGCACTAGTGATGAGAAATTTTTGCTTACAAAGCAGAAACAGTGAATTCTGCTGCATAATTCAACATTCCAACGTTGGGTCAGACCATCACTTTATTGGCTGTCGTTTTGCTATGTTACCTTAATGTCTCAAGCACACTCATGAAACACTCGCCTTTCAGTCTCCGCATTTACCGTGGTCTTGCACGATCTCGCTTTTCTTGCAAGGAACTGTAACTTTCTGGAAGTGTACAAAAATAGAAAAAACGTATATTGTCAAGCAGTAGCGAATTGCAATCTTTCTAAGAAAATTGCCAATTCTTGATTTTCAAAAATTCTGTTCCATTCAACAAAACATTATTTAGAGATGAAAAGTCACCAAATATCTGATGCAGGCTTTGCATGGAAGAAATATATCATTAAAAATTAACAGCTTTAATCAGCGTTAACGACGTGTCAAAATAATGAGGTGTGCATCACTGTTTTCACTCCGCTGCTGTATTTCCGTCTAGAGGTGCATTACGTTATTTGTTCGGAGATCTACAATACTCTTTAATAGAATGTACAATTAAAGTGACAGTATAAACTCACCTTCCATGTTATAAAACTTATTTTGATTTACACAGATCACATACCTTAAGGAATTTGGTTTCAAATTGTTCCGTAGTCAAATTGAAGTGATTTCAGAGTGTTCAAGGAACTGCCAGTGCTTCATTCACCTCTACAAGTTGACTTGTCACGCACATCATTTTATTATGGGTTGAACATGATCTCATGGAAAATAAACAATCAATTCTCTGAAAACTCAGAAACCACTTCCTGAGTAGAGAACAGAGGTTGGTCTGAGTTAAAAGATTGCTTCTTGGCAGAACGCAAGATTTTTAGACACTTTACCTCAAAATCACATTAGGGCATGGAGTATTATGATTATCTTTTTATGCATACCCGAGGGGAAATAGCTACACCTTCAAGTGAACATTAGTGTTCATTGCAAGAGACAGGAATATTTCTTGAAGAGACCGTTTTATTTCAAAACTGCAATCAGAATTTCTGTCAGATTTAGGCAGGGTATGCGGCAGTGCAAGATTCTTTCCCCAGACAGTACAAATTTGTTTCCAGAATATTTGACCCTGCCGTAACATAATGTATGGTAATCAACTATTCTTTGAAGTGAAATCTAAGGAAGCATTTAAAAATACTGTATTGTACACAAAGTATGTAATATCAACTGACACTAACATTGGCGGTGTTGCAGCCGTTTAAGTGAAAATAAAAAACAATCTAATAAGTGAACTAACAGACTGACCTCATCAGGACTGACCTCATCAAGGCCGCAGTATGAAACCAGCCACTCTCCTTCCGCATCCGCGAAAAAATAGAACACCTCGAATCTAAAGACCCAGTTCACTACCTGGGACAAAGGCAGTGCCGAAACAGGCGCAACGAAGGTCTGTAGACTGGAGCGGAGGAGACGGAATACGCTGTGATGATTACGCTGTTTTATCCTTCAATCTTCACGAGTTGTGAAAAACATGACAAAAGATATAGAAATCAACAAAAAGTGACTCAAAAATCAGAGCAGTTCCTAGTTTCTGATAATGTGTGGTCACTAAACTGCGATATGATGCATTTGCTATGAGAAAACCCAAAAGTGATTTGTTTATTGTCTTGTGTCAATTATTCATCATTCTTGGAGTTTGATAATAAGTAACTGAAATTAAAATGTCCATAAAAGAATGCAATTACCTTATAAGATAATACATTGTGAACTGTTTTTCTTCTTTGCTGTGTCATTTGTAATTAAGCAAGACTGGCACTCGTGAATAGGAATTCTCAAGTAAGACCGCCATGTTTTCTCCTGAAAATAAGCATATTTTTTTTAAATGAATGTTCACATCTTGTCTACATGTGAACTCATAAGTTTCCACTTGTGAGTTAGAAATCTAATGAACTCAGCATGCAGTAATATCTTCAAAAGTGCTGTGAAAGGAAACCTCTAATTGTAAGATCGATGTGGAGGCTCTCTGGAAACTTGTAATGATTTTGTACTGTATCTGTTTCAGATAATGCCTATGTTCATTTTGATGTCTTGCATCACCTTTCAAAACCCAGATTGTTGGGAATTTTTTACATTTTTATGTCCCATGTTCTTTGAGTGAATGTTGCCCTCATCTCTGTCCATGTGCTCTCCATCAGTCTTGTGTATAGCTTGTGCTGCCTTTTCTCCAAATTCCCCATCATGAGTTTTTTTATAGATTCGCTCCTATTGCTAATTTTCAGACTGGTCCGACTACTTTGGTGGCACATACCGTATTCGCCGTAATAACCGCCCATGCCCCTATAAGCGCCCCCCACGCGTTTTCAGACTGCTGAAATAAGCGCCTAGTCCATGAACGTGTACATGCGAACAATGACGTACCTACAGTCCTAAAACTCGGCTACAGTAACGTCTTCAATTTATCAAAAAAATTTTGCACAGGTCTTCTAGACCACCAGCGGCACTGCTACGTTTGTATTTAGCCGTGACTTTTCACTTCAAAGTAACGCAGCGCTTCAAAAATAACGCAACAGCGTTGCTACGCTCTCGCGACGACCGTGTCCCACTATGGTCTGACCTTTCAGTAGACACATCGACTGTCTCATGAATAAAAATAGCTCGGTGTTAAACGCACGTGGCCAGGAAGCGCGCGCTACATACATGAACCTGTCATCAAAGACATTAGTCGGGAACTATCCATTCATGAAACGGGTAGCATAGCATCGATAAGAAATGAATATTGGCACTAATTTCCGACAATTTCTACTACTATAAAACATGTTTGCGTTATTTTTGAGATGGATTGTTTGATTATCTATAATTGGTGTTCTTAAGCCGAACATCCGATAAAATAACAACTGACAGTGAATGCTTACACACCCTTACACGGAAAAATAACTGTCAGATAGTTACGTACGCATCCAGCTAATATGGACCTTACCGAGACAAATGTCGAAAGTTTTTAGCACGAGACCGACGGTCAAGTACAAATTTCTTTAGACACATCTAGCTAGTTAGATTGCATGGCTCTGGCCAAAAGACGGTCTCTGCTTTGGCAAATGAACTCTGGTGACATGCATGCGCTCGCTTACTCGCAGACGAACTTCAAAACAAACGTCACGTGACAACAACATGTGTGTTCGTCCAGACATTTTACTCGCCGTGTTGCCGATCATACATGTAGATGGCACAATGTTGCACAGATTTGTACTTAAACCTGCCGTTAATCCAGACTCCACGGGAACTTAAAAATCTTAGAGACGCTACTTATTTTAGGTAATTTGCTTGAGTCGAAACCATTTTTATTCAAGCATTGAAGTCGCCATATCGAAGACGGCGATTTCGAGGCAGTCAGTCGGCGAGTTTTCGCCCTGGGATTTCAGCACAATTTTGTGTAAAATGATCGTAATTTAGCAGCAAAGTTTGATAGCAATGCACCACAGTTTTGTTGAAAGTCTTTCATAGATTACTTATACGTCACAGAGCGTAAATTTGATGAATCTTAGCTTTCGATTTTACCAGTTTCGGAGACCGGGTTTCAACCGCCTTGGGTTATAATAAGCGCCCCCCCTGAACTGAACTTTTCTAAGCGCCCTGGGCGGTTATTACGGCGAATACGGTAGTAACAATTTTGTTATCCACCATTTCTGTCTGGGATCCACTGCTGTAGTTCCAAAACCCCTTGAAGGATGTCCGTGAAATTTTGCAGACATATTCCCATCATGGAAGGGGCAACATGCACTACGTTTTGTACAGATTAGACTACCACAGTGTCCCCTAATGGCAATTTCATTTTTTTATTTCCTCTGTATTCCCCTTGTTTCTAGATGGCACCTTTCCATTTTCAGATGAATTTGACTTGTTGTGTGCTTCCCATTGACCATTTTTATTATTTTCAAATCATCTAGCAAACCGGTTGCAGAATCATGAAAATTGGCAGATGAGTTTCTTTTGGGAACAATTTGACAGATGTGAGTACTGTGGCGACCCCTAATGGCAATTTTGTTGTCCTTGTCCCAATATCTACCAAATTCCTTAAAGATGTATATTGCATGCTCTCTAAGCTCTGCTAATGTATAGCAGGAACTAAACGACAATGCTTTTTTAATATAATCTATGCTAAACAAAGTGCAGTTGTATTCAATGACAACTTGTAAATGTGAAAACAAAAAATTCTCCAAATAGGTGACCTTTGCACTAATTACGTACCTTGGGGACTCACATAACCTGCATCATGTAGTGCTATTCTAACACGACGTCATGATACTTACTAGACATATTTGAGATTTGCTGTGGATCATTTTCGAAACAAAACTCGTTCTTAAAAACATTTGGCAACTTTCAACCTACTTCATATTCCTAACGTCAGACTATATGTTGTGTTTCTAACTGATTTGAACAAGCAGTCACAGAGATAAGGAATTGGCATGCAAATTCCAGTTAATAAGTGTGTTCGTATTGCAGAGAGTCAGCTGGTGCTGATTTTGGCAAGTTCACTAAGGCACCACCTAGTGGCAATAATATTCTCTTTGTGTATGGCCTAATATCTACTAAGTTTCTTGATGGATGTTCTTGAAATTTGATGAATTAAAGTTTGTATCACATAGATCACAGCACCTGCCCCATGTCAGATGCAACGTGCGATGACCTTTTAATTCCTATTGTGACAAATGTCACCAGTGCTGCACCCTGTTGTAGCAATTATACTTTTTTGACTTTGGTATCTACCAAACTGCTTAATCGATGTTCGCAGAGTAATTCAGATACATTTTCATGAATATCTAGCTCTGTGTCCCCTAGAGGTTAATAACTTACTTTGCGCCCCCTAGTGGCTATTGTAAGTTTTCTAGTTTCGTTCTCCCTTGAGGAAGTATTTAAAATAATTATCAACCCTTATATCTGTGCTGCATGCAATGTGTAAGTTGGCTACATGTCAATATTCTGAATTGCTCTTGTAATCTATGTTATCGCTGCATTCTGTGTATGGTAAAAATTTTCCAGTTTATTATATTGCAAAATTTCAGTTCTTAAAAGTATTTTACTCAAAGCTAGGTGTTAGTAACAAATTTTGGAAATTAGTAATATTGTCTCGTCCAAGTTTCATGAATTACCACAAACATCGTTCACCTTGATGCTGTGCACACTATGGGGATCCATGCCTCTGTGACTAGTTCTGCTGATTTTATGAATTGCTAAGACTATTTTCAGACTTGTTGATATAAAACGAGGTTTCCAATGCATAAGAAATATATTAAATAACGTGAAAATGCCCATGTGCGAATTTCCAGAATCATTAAAATTCAATTCCAGCTTGAATTTCAGTGGGATAGAGACTCTTCGTTGACGGTGGACACATCCAAATGGTGGTAGTATGTGCGTTGTCTACCCACATTGTGGTATGAGTATCTTGATTTCCCTGATCGGCTTGTCGGGATGCAGCCGTGTCGGTATCAGTTTGACAGCATAACAAGGGGAGAAAGTTGGCAAACCAATGCTTACATAGTCCAGCTTTCTCATTGTCTGCGTTCATCGGATAGCTCACATAATCCAGCGATTATGCTGTAAACAGCAAGTCTGATGCCAATCGGCTTTTAAAATATTATTTCCAAACAATGTTCAACAAATGTTGTGACTAACATGTGTTTTGTATGAAATACTATCATTAAAAAAACAGAAAACAATGGTTGAGTTTCAAAGACTTAACTTTCACCTGCTGATTCCTTTGTAGGGCTGTAAGCCCTGACTGGCATACTACCACAGCATTGTTCACCAACACAGTAGGTTTGTTTGTCAAGTTAAATCAAATGTGATACTAGATCAGATCATGCTGTTGGAAATTTCTTGGTTTTAACAGTTCAGGGAATGGTACGTAATGAAGGGAATTTTCTCTGCTTTAAATTTCGGTGTCTCGAATTCTAGTGACTTTTGCTCTCTTGATTTGAATGCCCCTTGGCATTGCGATGTCTTTGCTTTTGTATACTGTTTGTTGTTTTGTCACATAACTCATCACCAATTTCCTTAACTGTCTACACATGGTGGGAACGAATCAGTATGGCGATTATACTGCTCAACTGCGTCACGCTGGGAATGTACAGACCATGCGAGGACATTACATGTGACACGACACGTTGCCTCATCCTGGAAGGATTTGACCATTTTATCTTTGCCTTTTTTGCTTTTGAGATGATCGTCAAAGTCATTGGAATGGGATTGTTTGGGAAGAATACCTACCTTGGAGAAACATGGAATCGCCTTGACATGTTCATTGTTTTGGCAGGGTAAGAATGAAGGCCGTTGCTTGACTTTTCATGGCGTCATTTGTGTTTAAAGCTAGCTATGAACTTACAGAATCATTTTTATTTTATACACAAAAATATTTTTTTAGCTATGGCAACAGTCGTACTCAATGAGAACTGATGGCCATTGATAAAGTTGAAAAAATGTTGCCTAAAATTACGGAAACAATTTCTTAAGCGTGCCTATTTTTAAATAATCACCTGACAATAATATTGGTTTTTTCTTACTAACAAGTTTTATTGTATTTCTAATTGAACTTTACTAGTATCATGTTGATAGTTTTTACCTTAAATTGGATTCACTTTTTTGAAGATTTGATAGTATAATATGAAATGTTACAATTATTTAGTATTAACTACTGTTGCATGGTCAAACAATTCCTTAAAATACAACTTGATAGATGGATCCAGGGATACTGTAGGCAAGTGCTCAAATATTTCAACGATGGATGTTTACGTACGTATCGATCCCGTTCTTAAAGAGTTTTTTTCTTGTTGGGTTAGGAGGTCATGTTAGAGCACTCGAGGGCCCCCTGGATCCATCAACATGTTCGATGATGCTAGTTGCTTAGCTGACTGCGTTAATTTTTGTTGCATATTGCAGACGTTGTTGTGTTAGCTTGTCTTTAGACATTCCTGCTTTGGCTGCAGGCTTCTTTATAATCTCTTTTCCTTTTGTAAATATTGCTGTTCAGGTACGGATCCAGGAGGGTTGGGAAGGTCCCTGCCTCATCTCAATCAGTCACTTTGAATTGACGTTTTTGTCGGGATTGAGCCCAGATGTCGTATGTGCAATGGATTGTGTGAAATAGTTCCTTCACAGCAAGCACATGTTCATTTCCAGTCAGCTGAGGTGGCAAACACTTACACACATACCAGTTGCCTGGTGCAGACTGGAGACCANTTATTATATTGCAAAATTTCAGTTCTTAAAAGTATTTTACTCAAAGCTAGGTGTTAGTAACAAATTTTGGAAATTAGTAATATTGTCTCGTCCAAGTTTCATGAATTACCACAAACATCGTTCACCTTGATGCTGTGCACACTATGGGGATCCATGCCTCTGTGACTAGTTCTGCTGATTTTATGAATTGCTAAGACTATTTTCAGACTTGTTGATATAAAACGAGGTTTCCAATGCATAAGAAATATATTAAATAACGTGAAAATGCCCATGTGCGAATTTCCAGAATCATTAAAATTCAATTCCAGCTTGAATTTCAGTGGGATAGAGACTCTTCGTTGACGGTGGACACATCCAAATGGTGGTAGTATGTGCGTTGTCTACCCACATTGTGGTATGAGTATCTTGATTTCCCTGATCGGCTTGTCGGGATGCAGCCGTGTCGGTATCAGTTTGACAGCATAACAAGGGGAGAAAGTTGGCAAACCAATGCTTACATAGTCCAGCTTTCTCATTGTCTGCGTTCATCGGATAGCTCACATAATCCAGCGATTATGCTGTAAACAGCAAGTCTGATGCCAATCGGCTTTTAAAATATTATTTCCAAACAATGTTCAACAAATGTTGTGACTAACATGTGTTTTGTATGAAATACTATCATTAAAAAAACAGAAAACAATGGTTGAGTTTCAAAGACTTAACTTTCACCTGCTGATTCCTTTGTAGGGCTGTAAGCCCTGACTGGCATACTACCACAGCATTGTTCACCAACACAGTAGGTTTGTTTGTCAAGTTAAATCAAATGTGATACTAGATCAGATCATGCTGTTGGAAATTTCTTGGTTTTAACAGTTCAGGGAATGGTACGTAATGAAGGGAATTTTCTCTGCTTTAAATTTCGGTGTCTCGAATTCTAGTGACTTTTGCTCTCTTGATTTGAATGCCCCTTGGCATTGCGATGTCTTTGCTTTTGTATACTGTTTGTTGTTTTGTCACATAACTCATCACCAATTTCCTTAACTGTCTACACATGGTGGGAACGAATCAGTATGGCGATTATACTGCTCAACTGCGTCACGCTGGGAATGTACAGACCATGCGAGGACATCACATGCGACACGACACGTTGCCTCATCCTGGAAGGATTTGACCATTTTATCTTTGCCTTTTTTGCTTTTGAGATGATTGTCAAAGTCATTGGAATGGGATTGTTTGGGAAGAATACCTACCTTGGAGAAACATGGAATCGCCTTGACATGTTCATTGTTTTGGCAGGGTAAGAATGAAGGCCGCTGCTTGACTTTTCATGGCGTCATTTGTGTTTAAAGCTAGCTATGAACTTACAGAATCATTTTTATTTTATACACAAAAATATTTTTTAGTTATGGCAACAGTCATTCTAAATGAGAATTGATGGCCATTGATAAAGTTGAAAAAATGTTGCCTAAAATTACGGAAACAATTTCTTAAGCGTGCCTATTTTTAAATAATCACTTGACAATAATATTGGTTTATTCTAACAAGTTTTATTGTATTTCTAATTGAACTTTGCTAGTATCATGTTGATAGTTTTTACCTTAAATTGGATTCAGTTTTTTGAAGATTTGATAGTATGATATGAAATGTTACAATTATTTATTATTAACTACTGTTGCATGGTCAAACAATTCCTTAAAATACAACTTGATAGATGGATCCAGGGATACTGTAGGCAAATGCTCAAATATTTCAATGATGGATGTTTATGTACGTATCGATCCCGTTCTCAAATTGATTAGGAGGTCATGTTAGAGCACTCGAGGGCCCCCTGGATCCATCATCATGTTTGATGATGCTAGTTGCTTAGCTGACTGCGTTAATTTTTGTTGCATATTGCAGACTTTGTTGTGTTAGCTTGTCTTTAGACATTCCTGCTTTGGCTGCAGGCTTCTTTATACTTCTCTTTTACTTTTGTAAATATTGCTGTTCAGGTACGGATCCAGGAGGGTTGGGAAGGTCCCAGCTTCATCTCAATCAGTCACTTTGAATTGACGTTTTTGTCGGGATAGAGCCCTGATACCGTATGTGCAATGGATTGTGTGAAATAGTTCCTTCACAGCAAGCACATGTTCATTTCCAGTCAGCTGAGGTGGCAAACACTTACACACATACCTGAGTTGCCTGGTGCAGACTGGAGACCAAAGTGCCCCCTATGTTTGTACATCTCATCAGACCTGATCATGATTCTGGATTCGTCCCTGTTTATGTTTACTGAAACTGCATTTAGCAACCTTTGTGCCAATGTAACGGGTGTTGTCATCTTGTTATAAGTTGTGCTATTTGCTGCCTTGAAACTGACAACAGTAACAAGTCAGCATTTGCTCAGTTGACAGCAATACTGGCTGCATTAAAAAAAAACAACGAAAATTAAGTACCTATGTAAAATGTCAGTCCCAGTGCTTTTTTATTCAACATAGTCGAAACTCACTTTAAAAGTCAAGTTAATTCTCATGTTACACCTATAGCCAATAAGAATTACTTAATTGCAGAGATGTTCACTGCCAACATATGCTAAGACATATTCTGACCCAAGTTCAACTTTAAAGCTTTTCTTGAACATTAACACCGTCGTGAATTTGATTCCTACCGTACATTTAAGGCAATAATACTGGACACACTATTTAAAGCATTATACTAGACACTGTTTAAAGCATCATGCCGGACACACTGTTTAAGACATCACAGTGGACACACTGTTTAAGGCTTGACACTGGACACACTGTTTAAGGCTTGACACTGGACACACTGTTTAAGGCATTACACTGGACACACTGTTTAAGGCGTCACACTGGACACACTGTTTAAGGCGTCACACTGGACACACTGTTTAAGGCGTCACACTGGACACACTGTTTAAGGCGTCACACTGGACACACTGTTTAAGGCGTCACGCTGGACACACTGTTTAAGGCGTCACGCTGGACACACTGTTTAAGGCGTCACGCTGGACACACTGTTTAAGGCGTCACGCTGGACACACTGTTTAAGGCGTCACACTGGACACACTGTTTAAGGCGTCACGCTGGACACACTGTTTAAGGCGTCACGCTGGACACACTGTTTAAGACATCACACTGGACACACTGTTTAAGGCATCGCACTGGACACCCTGTTTAAGACATCACACTGGGCAGTTTGTTTAAGGCATCACACTGGACACACTGTCTAGGGCATCACACTTTACGCACCATTGCTATAAGCTGTACTGTAATAAAAGGTTAAATTTTATGACTGAAGAATTTTCATCTATGTCACCGCTAGAATCCTCATATAGTGTTTTGTTCTGACTGTTTTCCAATAAAACTCCTTTTGAGCTTTCAAAGTTTGTGTACTTTCGTTGACGGATTATGACACGAAAAGGCTACTTCACATTATCATTCTTACGATTTTGTGATTATAGACTGTTTTCTGATGATGCTAAAGCACTACTGGAGCTAAACATCAAAAATTTGTTGAAGAAAGGCTTTAATTTCTGTAGTTATGTGAAGTTTGTGAAAAAAGTCATTCTGTAGTGGGTAGTAGAAAGTTTGTTCAGATTAAAGGCATAGTATCAAGTCTCGTTGAAAAGGGTGACCCAAGAGTAAAGGATATTTTTGTATACTCCACAAAGAATTTGTGGTCGCATGTTGTCAGCATTCCACCCCGACAGTCCACTATCCAGCCGTCTGTCCATATCCACCTGTCCATCATCCATCCGTCTTTTTACCATCCATTAGTCATCTGTCACCTATCTGTCGTAACCTTGTTCTTTGGTTTTGTCAAAAAATCAAGATCATGATAAAATTTGGGTCTATTCTTCTGTGGCAGAGTTGTGCTTGCACCAGTTCGAGTTTTGGACGGATTCAACTGCCATGGCACCTCCTGTTCGCCATTTTCAACTTGAAATTTGGCAGAGAGCTATATTGTGGGAATGCGCCGATACCATTTGGTTTTTATATGGATTCATTATTGTGGCACAACCTGTTGGTTGTTTTAATTAGGTTTTGGTGAAATTGCTTGATAAATTGCCCTATTTGTGTCAAAATGGCTTACACTACAGATTTTGATGGAACTGGCCACAAGGGTTTATTGCTGGGATGTATCGTCTGTCGCTTTTTAAATGAATTCGACTGCTGTGGCACCCCTTGTTGGCTGTGTTGGTTTTTGAAAAGTTATTGTCTGTCATTTATTGTCAAAACGGCTTAACAGATTTTGACAAAACTTGACACAGGTATATGGCCAGGATGCGTGGGCCTGTTTTGTTGTTCACTGATTTGTTCAGGATTTCTTCAGTTCATCAATTAATTGTCAAATCTGCTTGTCAGAATTTGACACAAAGGTGTATGGGTATGCGCTGCCAACAGAAAATTTTCTGAGGAATTTGACTTCTGATGCTTCCCTGTTTGTTCATTTTAGTTTTTGACAATATATTGGTTGTCCATTGAATTTCGTATGTTTGACAGGCTTTATGGCTGGGTTGAACCATTACCAGTTAAGTACTGGACATTTTGGACTATCATGTCACCTCCTGTTGGCCATTTTAGTTTTTGTCAAGAAAAATAACATTTCTGTTGATTATTGTAACAACTGGTGGATTCATAATTTAATGGACCTTGATGATGAGGTTGACTGTAGGGATGGGAAGCGACAACACAAGTTCATTTTCATCTTTGATTTTGCTATATTACATCAATAATAATCCCCTTAGAAGTCTACTGTTTGTGGCACTGTGCTTGTACATTACTCTTGTAGTTCATTATTACCGTAGTAAAAACAGCACTTACCAACAGTATTCTTATGGTTGAGCTGAATGTCATTGGTGACTTGTTGATATAAAATTGAGTGAGGGTATTATTCTGGGACATTGTCAACTAGTTACTGTTCTAGTAAACATTCTCCAGTATCTTATCAACTATTGTTTTGAAACAACGAAAAGAATCCTGAAATTTTACGCAACATGTCTCTGCAGCCTGCTTATCCTTGTCGGGTTCAGAATTGGCTGGTTAATACGGAACCACCATACTTGGGCCATGGCCAAAAAATGTCAATGGCACAGTTATTGGGTTCTGTGCAGACATTTTTCATTCTAATTTGTTGTTAAGCTTTCTTTTACGACATCCTAGATCCACCAATGTGACCACATGTTTTAGACATGCAAGTTTTTCAATGTCCCATAATAATGAACTGTGTCAGATCTTCCCCTTTACTGCAATATTTTATAAAAATATGTTCTTAGCTCCATACAATCATAAAATGGAGTTTTTTAAATACGGTAATATCTCACCAATTTTGGACAAAAATAATCTCCAAGATGGTACTTTTTTCATTTTCCAAGGACTTCTAACATTGTTGTGAATGGTTACTATAGTTTTTAAAATTTTGTCTGTTAGTAGCTATGTTATACAATTTGAATAGCTATGGTATACTACTTGAATACTTTTTGAATAGGTATGATATATTGTATGAATAGCCATGGTATTCTGTTTGAATAGCCATGGTATACTATTTGAAGAGGTATGACATACTACTTGAATAGGTATGGTATACTATTTGAATACCCATGGTATACTGCTTGAATAGCCATGGTATACTGTTTGAATATGGCAAAGCATCATTTTGGCACTATGCATAATTTATGATAAATTAATAAAATTTCACTTGTCCACCATATTTTGTTTTAAATTGGTGAGTTTTTACAGTATGTCATACATGTATCAGGGGATGATATTTTGGGAACATTATCACCAGTCTTAAGGAATGTCACAAGTTAGATTATTGTGCATACTAAACAGACTTGTTGTAACTATAACAGTTGGTTTCTGTCAACTATTTAGTTTCATACCTCTGCTATATAATGTCTTCCCTCCACTGCATTATTTGTTTTACTCAGAAATGGGTTATTTGGTCGATTTTGTTAGTTCATTTGTTGTTTTGCACTTTTCGTATCTTTTCATTTCTCTGGCAGTATGGTTGTTGTTAACTGGTAATACATTTCTTTTTTTTCTTGGTATAATCAGTTTTTTACCAATCTGGACACAGACGCTGAGGTGTTTTGTGGAAATAACCTGAAATAAGTGGTGTGTGTGTCGTAGGTTATTGATCTAACTGTGTTTGCAATGTTGAAATGTGGTAAGATTGCCCGTATGTTTCAGCTTGTCTAGCCATTCATCAAATGCCCTGTTCACACTGAAGTGGTTACTTTCACACCAGGTTTAAATTATGCGAACAGTTTAAAACCAGTTGTAAAAGGTATAACTGCAGCATGGTTATGATCCTCTGTGAGGGTGGTCTAATGATCTGTTGGAAAGTTCATAATAACCAGGTGTGAATAGTCAGCACAGTTGAAAAAGTAACACCTAACCTTTGTGCTTTTGAAAGAAATTTTGTGTCACTCACCTCTAGTGACCAAAAACCAGAACCTGCGATTGTTCTAGCTTGTGTACAATAGCACTTTAATAAAAAATGTAACACCATTAATGTTGTAATCCAATTCAGTTGATCTGAACATATCTATACATTTATTGGCTGCAGATGATTAACAACTGTACTGTCTAATACTTGACTTGTCGTTAACATGATCATAAATAGTGTGTGCCTCTCATGCGTACAAATTTCATGAAGACTATAGACAAATGACCACCGTTACCCTTTTAAAAAATTGAAAAGATAACTGTTATGTCTTTGAATTTTCAGAATTGGTGCACTGTAAGCCAATTTATGGAGAATTTAGTGCAGCAAATAACAATGAATTTCGTCTTATGACGTCATCTCACCTAAGCACCCATGGTAAATTACCACAATCTACACTTGAGTGTGACACTGTGTTACACCCGAGTGCAACTGAGTGATAGCGTAGGAAATTTTCATGGGCTGTAAAGTCCGTTTTATGGTATTACTGACTAGTCCTCTGTTACCAATGGTCACATTTATTCAAATATTACTGCTACGGCATTTTGCCACTGCTTAGCTGTCAATGTTGAATTCTGAACCAAAGCGCTTTTCCTAAGCCCAGGTTTTAAAACATAACCACCCTCATTCCACGAAAATGTTGTCAAATAAGCCGTCAACTCAAGCCACAGTCCAAACATGCGCCATTTTTGAATTGATAAATTGATAATTTTTGAGTTGGTCAACATAAGTAAATTTTGAAACGTTTCCTTGAGTTTTCTCGAGTTTCTGATGGGCGTTTTTCGTTTTTCTTGTGGTAAAGGGAAATAACGTCCTTAATTTCGGAAAGGAATGTTATGAAACCGATTTGAGGTGAATGAAATGTCCAATTCGATTTTCGCTTTTTATCCAGCTAAACGGGACGAAATGCAGTCTTAACCCATGGAACTGTATATTTTTGGAATCCCTTGTGAGCACATGCTTTTAGTTGTCACATGGCCTCTTTTTACCGACATTGTCCCAATTTGCGTAGCCTTGAAGTTTTGCTTACAAAACTTGCAAAGTCTCATTAAGCACTCCGTTAACTACAAAAGAAGAATTTCTTTTAAATCCGTTTGGCTGAGAATTCAGGCTGAAACGCAAAGATTTAAACATTCCCCAGCAGCCTAAATCTCTTTCTAAGAAGCTTTGAAAGAAAATACCAGATACTGTTTTAGCTAGCAGAATGAACACTAAACAAAATTGCAAGATTTGTGCGAAAAATTTCATATTGTGCTTGTTATGATTTTCATGAAATTTTTTAGAAAAAAATTGGCCATGTGACTTACCGTTAGTTACGTTCAGTCTTTATTTTAAGCTTGCAACATATGTTGTGACCAAGGATAACACGTGCTAGTGGTTTAAAATTTAGTAGTTTAGAAAATATTTGATGAATGTGTCCCTTGGTAGCCATGATAGGCAATTAGTTGCCTTATGCAACCTTTCCAATGATAATTCTTCTCTAGTACTTCACGCAGTAGCTGTCAAACTTGTATTTTGCTTGTTCAAAAGCTGAAGCTATAAGAAATAAAAACTTTCCCAATGTTATTTTATGATATGCTACAAATCAAGCGAATAATGTATTATTGTTTTCTTAATATTTATTTTTGTTGAGAAATTTGACAAAATAAAATTTCATTTGTCTGCCTTATAGTCTGGTAACTGGTGTTAGAGTGGCTGTATTTGGCTTTCTTAAAGTTGAATTTCACCCTGTTCACCTAGGAAAAGAAGAAAACATTGAATTAATTCCATTTAATTGTGGCGGTCCCCTAATATTCCTTACTTGGATGGGATTCTGTTTGGTTGTCTAGTCTAAAATCAGTCAATCACAGATGTCACTAGTGATAACAGTGTTACCCAAGGGCAGTCTATCACTGAGTTGAACGAAGAACTCTTACATATGAGACCAGAGCTCAAAGTCTGTGTTGGGTGGTAGACAAGCAATAAAGGTTTCTTAAACGGCTTATTTTTGACATTATTTCTGCAAAATGGCCTCTGTGTTCAGATTGGATTTGATTTCTCACTTGCTTGACAAATCGGTGCTTTTGGGCAAAGTTTTACTTGTTATGATGGGCGTGGTCTGCTGAGTGGTCCCTGGCCACACCCCCATTCTTTATGTAGTGTCCAATCTTGGCTGTGTATTGTGTTGCTATAGTAACCGACTATTTCAATCAATAATGCATTCTTTAATCTTATATACGATTATTTTCATTTTTCATAACTAAGAGTTGCCGAGTATATTGCCAACAAGTAAGATTTTAGCCTCTCACTGTATTCATAGCCTCT
>NMRA01000721.1:159964-181188 GCA_002633005.1 Phoronis australis | reverse complement strand
CTGCTCGCAATAATTCAAGCAGAGACCACGGAGAGTGGCATTTGAGGGTATTGCAGAATATTTTGTCCTCAGTCCTGTTAAAACGATCTAATCTAGTCCGCCAACGTGCACTCTACTTAGTGGGAGCAGAGCTTGGGACATATGGTGAACATATATTATATTTTACTTCTTAAATATTTTTGTTTTACCGTCTGTTACCTGTTAGCCCTTTTTCGTTTTTGCTCCGCTGTGCAGGGTTGCTGTATCGCGCCGCGCACGCATATTTCCACAATCATTTTGATGATCAATAATTGTAATGTTTGACCCACTTACTATCTCTTACAGTCTTATTCTAACATATTTGTTGAACAGCATTCCAACTATTGTAAATGTATTAATAATGATAATGATTTATCATTATTTGTTAATCTGTACTTTTACGCAGTCGTAATAAATGATTTATTTTGCCTACTTCCAGTCTCAGGTTCATGGATAAAATGGATACAACATAAACTGCCGGCTTTAACAACTTCACGTCAGGCAGATGTCCCTGCGTACACCCATAACAGACCCAACACTCAGTCTAAAGGGTATCGATTATGTGGTGGGTTGCATCTATGTACAATGTAGGATTGCTAGGTGACTTGTTAACAGTACGACTGACAAACTGCCACATTGATCAAACCTACAGGCTGTAAGCTGTCGGCGGGCGGTAAACAATACAGCACATCACCTNAAAGTTCTCATGTTGAGATCTAAACGTTCTAGTACTCGAAGTAAGATTTGAAAAATTGAATTTTCTGTTCTCCTTTTGTGTGAGCTCCGGTAAAGTAAATATAAATTATTATGTGCCTGAGTTCAGTTCGATTTGTAAAAAAATGGTATTACATTCCTACCTTTGCGTCTGATGGACCCTGGAATCGAGCTATAACCTCGAATGAAAACTTGGGACTTAACGTCGAAACTCAAACTAAGATCATTAAGTGCAAACTCAACTGAGACATTATGTATCATTCTGCTTCGTGTCATTGAAAGTGTTTAGGTATTGTGATGTGCAATCTTTACTCAGAGTTATTTGAGCAGGCGGGATTTTAGATTGAAGTGTTTGTGAATGCTTTTTTGTTTTCAGACCAGCAATACTGCAGAACATAACAAACACTAGAGAACTTCTCAACCAGCTTGAGAGACAAGCGGTCATTGCAGTTGGGGATTATAGCAAGTTAATCGATATGCTGGACCTGCTCAATCTGAACGGAATTAAGAGACGAGTGGAAGAACTGGCACGTGATATAAGTGCACTTGGTATGAGAGATAATGTTGACTTTCTTCCTGTGAACACTCGCTGCCACGTGTATAGATGTAACTGTCACTTGGAATAAGTGCACTTGGTATGAGAGATAATGTTGACCTACTTCCTGTGAACACTCAGCTGCCACGTGTACAGATGTACTAGCTTTATGTGAAGAGCTCTGTTATTATGGTTTTGAAAAAGAAGTAATGCCGGTTGTTAAAGATGCTATTTCTCATCATTTTATTTGAGATATCAACATCTAGTGACTTATAAGAGAACTGTGTGTACAAGTACGATGAGTTTAGAGAAAAGCGCTAAAACTGATGCATTTGCGAACAGAAGTGAACATCTATAAAACACTGTAGTAATTCCAATTATCACGTAGTTGTTATCTGATAGTGAAATAAACAAATACTAAAAACAGTGCCTTGTTTCATTAGGGTGCTCATGAAATATTATCATTCACCTAACAAGACTTTCTCTTAATTAAAATGGTCACCGGTTCTCGGATGGTTTCCGATACACCAAAGGAGCCATAGTTGTTTGTGAATTAGAAAATCGTTAGCAAATGCTAAGTTTGCGTTAGGCAACAGTTGAGTTAATAAATCCATTTTGCTAAACGTGTTGTTCAACTTTTCAGGTGTATAAACCTCCCAACCACTGGCATCAGTCCCAGCTTGACCTGACGTTCTCTGTGTTGCTCTGATCAGGGGACAACGACCATACAGTGGACGATCAACGTCACACTTGACATCACGCATCCCCTTGAAGTCCCGATCCAGTCAGTGACATTGAACTCCACATGAATCTGCGTCTAAAAACCTGTTCGTATCTAGCTGAAATGTTTTGAAGCTGAACATGATGCAGCTCCTTCAACCTTCGACTGATGTTTACAGCGCGGTGATAATCAATTAGTACCGTTTTTCATTCAGTTGCACATGTATTTTAGTTGAAGCGCATACATGTAGTAGGATCTCGATTTACTGTTTCAAATGTACACTTCTCAAATCCACTTTGACATCGTTTAAAAGGCTCCAATGAGTTGAATCCTTCCACAGTATTCATTGAGTTGAACTCCTCCACAATATTCACGAAAGGCTCCAGAGAGTTGAACCTTTCCACAAAGCCACCGTTTATGATCAAATCCGTGAAAGGCTTAAAGCATTTGATTCCTTCCACAATGACTAAGTTCATTAATATCACAATTTGTTGATCATCTCTGGTCTATAACATTTCGCAATATGAATGAACTGCAGTTATATATCTGAAAGGGATAAACATTTGCCCCATCATTATTCATAAAATATATTTGAATGGCTTAAATGTTGTAACAAAATATGGGTAAATTGTGCAGACCAGCTCATGGACTACCCTAACCCCAGCTGCGCCCTCTATTGTAAGACGTTTAACAAATAGTAGTTGAATGTAAACTTTAAAACAATAACGATCAGGATTTTCTGCTCGCAATAATTCAAGCAGAGACCACGGAGAGTGGCATTTGAGGGTATTGCAGAATATTTTGTCCTCAGTCCTCATGTTAAAATGATCTAATCTAGTCCGCCAACGTGCACTCCACTTAGTGGAAGCAGAGCTTGGGACATATGGTGAACATATATTATATTTTACTTCTTAAATATTTTTGTTGTACTGTCTGTTACCTGTTAGCCCTTTTTCGTTTTTGCTCCGCTGTGCAGGGTTGCTGTATCACTCCGCGCATGCATATTTCCACAATCATTTTGATGATCAATAATTGTAATGTTTGACCCACTTAGTACCTCTTACACTCTTATTTTTAACATATTTGTTGAACAGCATTCCAACTATTGTAAATGTATTAATAATGATAATAATTTATCATTATTTGTTAATCTGTATTTTACTCAGTCGTAATAAATGATTTATTTTGCCTACTTCCAGTCTCAGGTTCATTTTTAAAATGGATACAACATAAATTACCGGCTTTAACAACTTCACGTCAGGCAGATGTCCCTGCGTATACCCATAACAGACCCAACACTCAGTCCGAAGGGTATCGATTATGTGGTGGGTTGCATCTATGTACAATGTAATAATGTTAGGTGACTTGTTAACAGTACGGCTAAACGCCGCAACGCTGACAAACTGCCACATTGATCAAACCTACAGGCTGTAAGCTGTCGGCGGGCGGTAAACAATACAGCACATCACCTTTTTAAAACGAGTTCCAGATTTGTCATTAGCATAACAAAACAGCATTTGTTTGTTTTCAAACGTTTAAAGTTCAGTCACAATTATTTGTTTTCTTGTAACAAGTTCAGCGTGACCTCAGGTCTCTAATCACGTACATGTAGTTTATTCATGCTTTGATCTTCAGCAGATATGGAAGGCATAAATTGTTGTTTTTCTACCAAAATAAGACTAAAAAGTTGTGAAGGGAAACCAGATGACATTTATTTATGACGTTTTTTCCAATAATCATCTACATATGACAACTACTTTGTTGATGACGCAATGAATAATTGGATAGAAAGTCTGACACAAGTGAAGCGTAGAGAGAGTTTGTTCAAGTCAGAATGTGTATTCAAATAACTGATACATACATGTAAGTTATCCTCAGATTTACGACTTCACGTAAGATTATGTCGGACCTAATTGAAGAAAGTTATTTGAAAGTCAAATACAAGAATATTAACGTCACGTCAACCAGTAAATACGTATAATTTCTGAAAAAAGAACGATCAAGGATTATAAAAAAATATTTGATACTTACGAGTCATTGTTATCATAACATGGACACTAGTTTTACATGTAAGTCAACTTTTCATGATTAATGAAGATACATTCATATCACAAATACCTTCGATTTTAATGAAACATTTTACTAAAAACTTACAGATGCCTCTCTCAAACGTTGTTATTAATTCGATTAGTTATATAGTTAAGTTCCAATCCCCAAATTAACTTTTAAAATGTAACGCTAGTTTAGGCGTTTTGTTAAAAACAGCGGACGTGTTTGTCTATCTAACATTTCAGTAAACTTATGAAAATAAAAATACAAACGGAGTATTTGAGATTGACTGCAAAGTTATAATAAAGTACAGCGAACGGTTTTCGATAACTCGTGCTCCTGAGTTCAAATGAAGTTGATGTCCACAAAATAGTGATAAAACAAATTGCGACGTTTCTATTAGCCTTGAATAACCAAAATAGAAGGCGACAACAAGTACATTTGCTGAAAAACAAAAATTAGTGTTTACTTCACGATATCAAAATGTTCAAACCTAACACTACTTCTAACAATCAATTTCACGATGATGGCCCTTTCTTAAACTTTGTCTGTGCAATAACTGCATAAAACGTTCCCCAAAATATACACATAATCGTAACAGCTGTACGATATTAGCGCACTGGCTTAAAATGCCATTTTCATCAGACATCATGAAACCAACCACAAAATGAAAACTAGAAATACTGCGCGCGAGATGGATACAGCGAAACGTCAAACTGGTGATGAAACTCACGGATTTTGTGGAGCTATAATTTTTTCACAGCTTGCTGTATTCGCCAACACTAATTCAAACACGGTCACAGCGACTCTATTTTGGTGCATCCATTCTCAACGGCCGTATGCACGCAGATACACAATTCTTTCAAGGTCAAAATCACGATTTCCTTCTTTTTTCTATGGCATCTATGGACACATCTTTGATGGAATATTATGGCGACTCTCTGAATGAAAGGACATTTTTAACTTCAAGCGGGTTTGGGAACTCGTGTTTTTATGTCACACATGTTTTCACGCAAGATTTCAATTTTCAAACGAATATTTAGAACCTATTTTGTTATAAAAAACTGTTCTTACTGATGTATGAGATCTGACTGATAAAGAAGATGTTCCAAAGTACACAGGGGCCAGGAAGAACAACAAACTTTGCACATTTAACGTAATTTCAGTGTTTTCAAAGTAATTTTAAGGGGAATTTCAAGCCGTCAACAATCCAATAACATCATTTCCGCCCCCGAATACTTCATATTTGTGGTACGGAAATGCTTTAAATGTGACAAGTTTACTCTACAATAACACCGTTTCCTTGGCATTTCCCAAAGGTTCAGATTCACTTGTATAACGCTAGTTGTAACCCATCAACTGCGGTTCCTGTTGCACGGTCTTCGTTATCCAACTTACCGAACCAAGTAAACCCGACGATGAGTTTTATTCCTTGCAGATGCAACGAACTATCAGAGACACAAAAGTGGAAATAGATCAGAAATTAACACAGATGGCATACATGTAAGTCGTTATATACTGTCACTTTACTTTTTGTTTTCTCTGTGGAAACATTATAACGATAAAATAATCTTGGAAATTGGTAAAAATATAAGTTGATATCTTTCGAAATGACCTCCAACACAATCGGTGAGAAGTATTGAAATATTCTGAGCAATCTAAAACGTTAAAACTTCCTATTGAAAATTGCGATGCAAAATTCCTTTTATTAACTGTGGTGGATCTACTGTACGTCTAGATGATGAACAAACCAACAAACAGACTTTAAACCTAGAGGATGATCAAACCATGCGACAGACAGACAGTAAATATAGTTGATGAGTAAACCCTGCGGCAGGCAGTAAACCTAGAGGATGACGAAATCCTGCGACAGGCAGTAAATCTAGGATATGACCAAACCCTACCACAGACAGCAAATGAAGAGTACGAAAAACCCTGCGACAGACAGTAAATCTAGAGGATGACCAAACCCTGCGAAAGGCAGTAAATCTAGAGGATGACCAAACTCTGTGGCAGACAGTAAATCTAGAGGAGGACCAAACCCTGCGAAAGTCAATAAATCTAGAGGATGATCAAACCTGCGGCAGTCAGTAAATCTAGAGGATGACCAAACCCTGCGGCAGGCAGTAAATCTAGAGGATGACCAAACCCTGCGAAAGGCAGTAAATCTAGAGGATGACCAAAAACTGCCACAGGCAGTAAATCTAGAGGATGACCAAACCCTGCGGCAGGCAGTAAATCTAGAGGATGGCCAAACCCTGCGACAGACAGTAAACCTAGAGGATGACAAAACCCTGCGACAGAGAGTAATTTTAGAGAATGTGCACACCCTGCGAGAGACAGTGTCGGGGCAACACGTAACCTGAATTGGGACTGCAAAACGTAATGTGCACGTGGATGACGGAGGGTAGGGTGAACTTAAGTCCACTCAGGGATATGTCCTCTTCCAAGTTAATTTTATGTTAATGTCTTGAAGAGTTTTTCATAACTGTCACTGTCCACAGAGTGCGTGCCTCGTGAACGAAGCCAGCTGTCTATCAGAGTTGCCGAGCCCGAAGAAACAGGGTGCGAGAGTGGGCGGCAATCAGGCACAGATCGGTTTGGGGATTAGTGTCGGGGAGGGAAATTTGAGGCACAGGACCTGGGGCGGGTATATGGTGGCAACCGCTATAGATCAGATGGCATTGTTCCGTATACGTCTTCTATGGGAATAGTCCCACCGCTGATCAAGGTAAAGCAGGTGTTTTTGCAATCAGGTACGTCATTATTTTCAAACTAGGTTTAAAGAATTTTAATTTTCTTAAAAGGACCGAAACCTGTCAATCATTAGCACGTGCTTTGGTTGACAGATTGTCTAGCAGGTAGCAAATCGAAAATCAGGAGCCTGCCTTATAAATACGAAGCGCACTAGCGGAGTTTTGCATGATCTGTCTTTTCTCTCAAGAAACTTGTCTTACTGAACACACTCCTTCATGTAGGAATACCTAAGTTTTAAGAGACGACGAGCAGCGACGGAGGTACATAAAAATCCCAATCACGCTCGGGATCATGGCGCCACTCTGTCGTGCACGTGCGCTATTCCACTTCAGAAAGTCGAAGTCAGTTACTTCAATCCGCTGACGTACATTTGAACTGCTATTTTTACGTCCGACGTTATTGTAGTTCCGTGAGGGTGAAATCGGTCCTATATGCAGTAAGCACCCACTCTTGACTTTTCAAAAATTTCGATTTTAACCGCCCATGCTCAGCTTAATGCCCACCCCCTCTATTTTAGATTCCCATTTTAACCCGGTCAAGTACGGAAATTGTAAATGGTAAAAATATAGTCCAAAGAAATGTGCAAAATGCGAACATGTACACCATTTACTGAAGATAGTGCTAAAAGAAATTGGATAACACACTGTCAGTGTGGGGGGGGGTATAAGTGGGGTGAGGGGTCATGGCCTTCTTGAAATCCCCTCTGTTCGATTTGGCATTAGGGGATTGCACATGTCTGACGTGCAAATTCCTGGATAATACATTGAAATGCCCCCTAACCCCAACTCAAAATCATGCAGACCAGGACTGGGTGTGCAGCAGATACCTTAATTAACTCAAAATATATGTAAACATGACTGATGTAGGTATTACATGTGCGTGTAACTCAATATGCACTTGTCAATGATATGCGCTAGTGCAGGTCAGAACTGGATGTAGAAGAATTATCTGATTAAACTCGGTACAGAAGTGTCTGGGATTTCAGTCCGTTTGTGTCAGGACTGTGTGTGCAGGCAGTATATTGGGTGACTCTGCAAAGCCGTCGTTGGTCACGTGTCATCGATATGAACACAGAGTACTGGTGTGGTTCTTGTAAATGCAATGTCTGTAGAAGTCACATTTTGCGTGATAACCACGTCGCTTCCAAATTAGTATGTTGTTTTGCACACGCAAAGTCGGTAGAGCTGTTTTTAAATTTACATTTGTATACAGGTGTATGTGAATTTGATGTTGTGAACACCTACAGGCTGCATTGTTGCATTGTCTGTACATAACAGGTGTAGTGGACACAATGAGAATATGTACATGTATGCTTGGTTTATTGTGTTATGAAGCTTAGCAACATTTTTGTCTGTGTTCCTTTAACAGAGCTCTCACCATAGAATACACGCAACTGTACAGTATATTTTTTCATTTTAAATGACATGCGCGGTTCGACCATACAATTAGTAATCATGCTGTTGAAATTGTGTGACACTCTTTGCAGCACGACCATTTGCAATTGTGAATGGAAGAGAATGATTAAATACACAAAGATAGATGGTTGTGCTCCACAGCCAACTGCAATCATTAGCTGAACGCCGTGATTCCTCAAGATTTCGGTCCATTAAGCTCATAATCTCTTCACACGTTTGGCCACCAACATCTGGTCGATGTATCTGCATTGCAGCTGGCGATGAAGTCCTAAGTCCATGTTAATAAATATTGGACATATTCTCCCGCATAATCCATGTGCTGCCCTCTACAGCCTTCTGTCCACACACTCTGATCACCTTGCTGGAATGGTTCACACAAGCGACCTTCAGGAACCTCCACAAAGATGAAGACGGACAGTCTCGACACCCCACCTCAAAAGGAATCAGTTCACCGCTGTAACTATTATCCTGGACTTGTGTTGCTATGTCTGCATATCGTAACATGTTACGCTGATGGGGTTCCTTGAAACCGTCATCCCATTCAACTGTTAGTTTACTAAGAACAGCATGTGTCCTCACCTAATGCAAAAGAAAGACGAAACCAAATATAGAGAGGCAACGTTTAAAGGAATAAAATGAAGGTAAACTTATTATTAACCACCGGACAAAATTATCTGATCCGCTACCATAAGATGTTTACGAAAGTGGTAATTTTGGCTAAGCTGAAGATGATCTTTAATAGTATTATTAGGAACAAATGCTAGAGTAGTATTGGGGCCGAAGGAAAATGTAAAAAATTCTAACTGCGTTGTTTTCGAACTGGAATGATGTGAATAATGCTTATTTCATTTAATACTTGAGCTTGTTTTTAAAATATCAGGGAAATTTAAATGCTCACACCACTGTGTATCTTCCCTGGAAAATTTAAACTGTTCAATGCGTTTATGTGGGTTTGAAGGTTTACATTGTGTATAAACCATCTGGGATCGTGTATCAAATAATTGAGTCCGAAAAACTTTGTAAGATTAAGTAAATTCCATTTTTTATAAAACATTGGGTCGTTACTTTTGCAAGACTCGACAATGTTCGCATATTAAGAATATTTCAAAATTCTATTTCATTGATGCCATCTTAAAGCACCGTAACGTTTTTGGAGACTTAAAATTTTAATTAGGCATATACATCTTAGATCTTTTTTGAATTTTTGAATTGGGCAAAACTTTAATTTTTCATTGCAGGAGATGCATCATAGACTTCTGATTGTTAAGCCCACGTGACCTGCATCAAAGTTAAGTTCAAAAAAATGTGGAAACCACATTTCAACTTATCGCATGGCAACTAATGAGCAATTTAACAACTTACTAGCTTTCTTCAATCATATAAGTTACGGTCTATTTAAATGTGCTCGGTGAATTCGCAGCAGAGATAACCAAGTGTAACCAGTTAAGGAGCTTGTCGACCACAAACGAAGACTTGGTGGGACTCTACACAACTCTCTTTTGGTTGCTCATGTCTTATGCTGGGAATTGTAAGATTCTACAAAATTCGGAATTGGTCATACACGTCCTGTGGTGAAAATTGCGAGATTCTACACAAAAAGCTGGTCGTGTACGTCCAGTGATGGAAGTTGTGAGGTTATATATACATAACTCTCAGCTGGTCGTGCACGTTTTAGGATATCAGTTGTGGCATTCTGCATTAACCTCAGCTGGTCAAGCACGCCATCTGGTGAAAGTTATGAGATTCTACACAACTGTCAGCTGGTGAGACACGTCTTGTGATGGAAGTTGTGAGAGGTCCTAAATATTCTCCCAGCTGGTCGCGCACGTCCTATGGTGAAATATGTTCGCATTCACTTTTTTCGCCAGCTGTGAAATCGTAAGATTTGGCAGTCTTCAGAAACACTGAAATACATTCGGTGTAAATATCTGGGGAACGTTACATGAGAACTGAACTACGAGAGTAAAGAGCAGAAGCAAAACTTTGTCTAAATTAAGAAAAAAGAGGAAAATGCTGCAGAGTCGGACATTTGTCTTCGACCATAACTTAGACTGAATTTAAATCGAATTTTGATATAGATGATCATGCAAACTTTACCACCGGGTTGGTCTATGAAGCGCGTTAATACATTTTGGTCTGAAGATAACTCAAAGTGGTCGAAGTTAAAACAGAAAATATCCACGCAAGAATTACAACGTTTGAAACACGTTCAACTGCATTAAATGTAGTTGATGTATTTGCCGACAGGGACCATCTCAGTCTCTCACCATATTGCGTTTTGATATAACAAAATATAGGTTATTTGAAGTTAAGGCCGCGTAATCACCTAATGAACGTGTTACAAGTTAATATTCATAAACGCCGGTATAAATT
The DNA here is from genome assembly GCA_002633005.1 of Phoronis australis. Lineage (NCBI taxonomy): Eukaryota > Metazoa > Phoronida > Phoronidae > Phoronis > Phoronis australis. The sequence continues at coordinate 170,606 of NMRA01000721.1, read as the reverse complement.
TTTAAAGTACATGAACTCACACCCATAAAGCGCTGGATAGACGTTGCTCCGCCAACTTTGGCTGGACCATAGGCGATGGAAACTCAGCTTAATAGACAGTTTCGGTGAAAAAAGCCGGATTTTCTTTTACGTGGGTTGCAGAGCTATTGAGTCAACACAGAATGTAGTTTTACAAGCCAAGTCTTTGTTAAGATGATTATAAACACATAGCTCATTACTCTGGGTAAAAAGCTGAGCAAGTTCACCACGGCTGCAGAGAATTGCTTTGACCCTGTAACCCCCAGGCAACGTGAACATTTTTGAAAAGGGACGTCTAGACTTTGGAGATATAGATGGACAGTTGTACGGCTCTAAACGTCTTAACAGTGACTGCAGAACATCAGACAAAGTTGGTAACACGACATACATGTGTTACACTATTCTGACAAATGCTTTATTTTTACATCTACATGTATGTTGAGTGATTAAACCATTGGTAAATATTGGAGTGATTCTGTGAATGGACTTACTGAGGGGTCAATGCAAAATTTATTGTCCAAAATTTATCTGTTCTTTGCTCACGACGAATGGTATTCAGTGCAATTATAAGTTTGTGAATGCGAGTCATAGCCAGCAACAACACGCGGCCAAGCAAGCCATCCTGACTTCTCGCACGGGTATGTCAAATTTCCGCAACAATACCCGTTATGATATTTAGGGAAGATCGCCATATCATGAAACGTGTTCAAAACAAGGGCCTGAGCAACTGGCGTACGACTACAACACGGATTTGTGAGCGCATTTTCGCGTAAAACAATGCAACTCAGCTCTGATTTCATGACTCGTTTTTAGTACTACTGTATTCTACCTTCACTTTCACAATACATGTAAATGTCTTGCATGCCTGGGCTTTGCAGACTTTGTGCAATTTTGAAGATGCCACAAGTATACACTGGAAAATCATAATCGAGGTCGATGTTTGCGAATCGACTGTGTTACAGGCTAAAATAAAAGTCCTGTTCATTTACGAAACGCTAGCTGAATCTCATATGCAAATGGTTATTTAGTTGTGCAAATTGAAAAAAGGAATAGACAAAATCGGAAAGTATTCGAGAAATTTATGCAGGTTTTGGTGATAAATTTCATAATTTTAGCGTTACGAGGGGCCATTTTAAAAATTCAGCTGTCAACGATAGAAAATGTATGTTATTATTAAGTAAGCAATTGTTTCAATAACTAGAGTCACTTTCAGACTAACTTATATAAGTCGTACCTGATCGTTAAGAAATTGTAGGGTTCATCTTAAAGCAGGAGCTTGTTACGAAATTTGTAAAATCTGTGTTTCTAACCCTAATATACTATAAATAAAGTTAAAAAGTAAAGTTCACACTCTGTAATGAAAGAACTGCAAAATATATTATCCTAGCCAACACAATAAATTGTTTAATTTCTAAAAAACTGAAAGTTTGGATATTGACTGAGTTGTGGTGTGTTTGAAAAAGTGCCAAAAAGGCTAACAAAATGTAGTGTAAGTAAACCCCCAAGTGAATATCAGTAACACAAATGGTGATTGCAAATTAAATTATTGCGTTTTAAATAGGAACATGGTGCTTATTATCATCAAATAAAAAATAAAATGCCATACAACAAGAACTTACCTCCTCTTGTAGTGTACGTATCCCCATGTTTACAAATACCGTGAAATTAACAAACTGCTTGGTAAGTGAGCAACATTGGTTACAGACAATTTCCTTCTTTAAAAATGTTAGATTAAAAGGTTTTTTATTACAAATACATTTGTGAAATATTAGCATTTGTGTAGTGTACGTAACCCTACATGTATATTTAAATGTGTGTCTATTTTCACAGAATGACTGGTATGCACATGTATTCTGTATTTTTTATTAGTTATTATTGTACTTATAATTACTAAATTATTTGATACCTTTTGAATTTGGTATGAGAGAGGTAGGCTGTGACCAAAAGTTGTAGTGCACGTACACTTTTATACAGCTGCTATGCATAAGGCCATAAAATTTTATTCGGTGATTCATGCGTAAAACTACATGTAGGTTTGATTTCAAACCTGGAATGATGGTACTTTAAAATAACCCAGTCTTTAAAGTTATATGGCATCATTCATTTTTCACCAAACGTGGCCACAGAATATAGACCTTGATTGTGATTTGCCCTACAACATTCCTTCTCAGGTTTATACTGCAAAGGTTCTCCACAAAGATCCAAACATCTGAAGATTTACAAAAGACAGTAGAGAGTGCTAAGCAGTAATATTGTTGTCACTATTTAAGACACATGAAGGCTTTCAAATATAACATTGGATTTAGAAATGGTCGTTATTATAGCAATTCACAATGTATTATAATCATAAGTGTAAAACATGTTCTCAACGTGTTTACACTGAATACCTGGATATTTTCAATGTTTGGTATAAGTTAATATGGCACACATGTTTAAGTTTGTTACTTTTAAGGTGGCATTTGAAACAGTCTAATTGAATACGTCACGTTATTTTAAGAAGACTCATCCCAACATGATTGTTAAGTAAATGGTAATTCATCGTAAAAACAGTCGTTTTTTAGTGGTTTAATTTAACGGAAGACGGGTTTGATTGCTGACGATAGCCATACACCGTATGTAGCGGCGTTAACAGATAGGGTTTCGTTGGGTACCCGGAGTCTTCGAGTAACCGTGCATCTTGCATTTCGCCTCAAGTAACCTGAAACCTTTGATTTTTTCAACCATATTTGCAAATCTGAAAATTGCGTGTTATAAAACCTGTCGACATGCTTAACACTAAGAATTACGCATTTTTTGCCAGCGCAAGTTATAAATAAATTATATGGAGCACTGGCTATAAAATAATCATTTAGCCTACATATATTTATATTACAAAATGTGAAACTTTCAAATCCTTCATTCAAGTAGCAACTTTCACACATAGACACTGGAAGTACACGGCCATTCGCTGTTTTCAATTAAGTTATATTCCATTTATACTTCATGTCAGAAAATCAAGTGTGTCCTTACGGCCGACTTGTCTGAACATTTGGTGGTATTTGTTGAAATTGTTTATAACCATAAGGACACGCTATACAAATCACATGGTATATCATGAAACTTGTAACTCACAGTAGCATACGTTTCTCAATGCTGAACATTCAGAGAACACACCTTGAAGTTTGTCAACGAAAAAAACTCGAACTGAACCAATTGAATACTGATGTGACAGCGTGTGAGATACCATGAAGTTGTAAAAGCAGGGATCCAAACACTGCAAAAGAGAATGCTCGCGCGTGAGGTCACTCAAACGAGTTCATTTTATAGTAGACTGAGCAAAGACGGCACCCAGATTCTCAATAACTTTTACCTTTGAGGCATTTATCGAGCACCCTAGATATGGCATGTGGCTTATTTTGAGTTAAAAAAACTACAAACTCGTTCTTCTCGGTAGCGTCCGCTGCTTTTATCTCTTGGAAACAGACTTGTCAGTTTCAAGACTCGGACAATACTGTATTTAACAAGACAAATCACGAGATAAAAATTGGTAAAGTTATAGATGAATTAGGAGAGATTCTTGTAATGTGAAATTACTGATTCACTGGGCGGGATATTTAAATCTAAAACGAGGCTCACTGCGATAAACAAAGGCGAAGTTGACATTGCATGAGTTGGTCAATAATTAACCACACAGAAGTAGAATAATACATTTCAAATCAAGGCAATGTCCAGAGAGCTGAGTGACGAAAGGTTTTAGTTTCTGCTGTAGACAGAGGTCAGAACATGAAAAACATGTATCACTAAAGAAGGCACCCCTTCAAGTGATCTGTACTGAAAAAGAAAATCAATTCCTCAGTTGAAGGCGTTGATACAAGCTTAAAAATGCTACAGTTTGTGTTTTGAAATACTCCAGTAAATCGTTAAAAGTCATAAAAACGCGAGGCTGAAATTAAGTGAACACTGTTGAATCGAGAACACTTGTAAGTAATGATATGTCTCATTAAATTTCACAACAACAATTTATGCAAAGTTTTAAACTCGTAACCAGCTATCCTCCAAGATGGCCGACCCAATCCAACCAAAGTGACCCAAATTTCGCCACATTAACTGTAATGACTTTGTATTGCTTGCCCCAATTTTGATACGTTTTGATTTTAACTCAGTATAATGGATTATCTTTCCGATGAAAGCAAAGTATTTTTTTCAAAATAAAAAAAATTCAAAACGACAAAAAATGGTTTGACCTCCCTATATAACGGGAACTAAACACCTATGCTATTTTAACATAATAAGCACAAGTACGCGTAACATTCCAAAAAAAATTAACGACCACTAACTACCAACTATGAATACATTATATCAACAAAAAATAACAGTTAATACTAAAAAACAAAATAATGAAGTCTTTTTGTGCAAACGGTAACACATTAAGTTTCAACGAAAAAATGGTGGCGTTCAGCACAAGTTCCTGAACTTACGAGCCGGAAATGTGGGTACGGAATAACCAATGACAGCCGGTAATTATCTGCTCACAGAAAAAGTCAAATATAGACGTTTATCGTAATGCACAATGATTAACTGCAAAATTCAATTGCCTGCGTCGAAGAGCCTCTGAGATATGGCCCATTGAAATGTTGGTGCCACTCCATTTTGCCCATGCAAGTTGAAACTGTATTTTTTTCTGATTTTGGAGGCTCCTAACCTCAACATTAATCAATGCATTGAACTGAAATTGCTTTTATGGGTTAACTGGAAACCAGGTTGTAAGGATCTGTGACCAGGGAATGCCTAAAGATTGTGATTGGTTATCCCGAATTGGAATTTGGCTAACACCAGATTATTAACTGAAAGGACTTAAGGCACTTTACGTGTAAATACCAAACAGTGAAATCCATAATACTCTTAATATTAAAAAATAATAATCGATAGATTTTGGAGATTAATGTTAAACTTCATGGCACTAAAAAGCACCTTCAGTCAAGTAAACCATTTTTACAGTCATTATTTGCTTGCAAAAATCCGTGTCTGAATAATTCAATGATAACGGTGGTGATAAAACAATTTTTGTAGAACGAGGAGTTTGTAGGTGTCTCAAAATAAAATAAAAACAAGGTTTGCATTCGTAATATAATCCGTTTGTCGAGTAAATTTCAATGATTTAAAGAGTCAAAAGCTTTGGAAAGATGAATTAGAATGGCCACGTGGAATTTATTTTTTCCATAGTCTTAACAATTATATCCAAAATTTCAACTAAACCAGTTCTGTAGACTTACCCCACGAGAACCATTTTCTGCATGGTGTAGCAAGTCATTTGCTTGAAAATAATCGTAAAGTTGATTGTAAATAATTTTTTTTGAAAAATATTTGAAACCAAGAAAATATGCCTGTAATTATCTAAAAACAACGATGACGACGACTGGGTATCACTTAATGTTTAATACGCTCCAACAGGTGTCACTAGTGACAAAGTATTTTACACTAAACTTCCTTATTCGGACAATTTGAAGAACGTATGCACACTTAAATAGAACCCTGGGTTTATCCGACCAAACACGTCACGTGAAACAGCTCTCCAAGCGGGTGTTTGTGAAACTCTGATGGAAATGAGTTTTGTTGGGAATTATAGGTTCACTTTTTGCCGTTGAATTACTAATGGAATTAAAAAACTTATAGAAGAATATGAAAAATTATTAAGGATAAAAAACAATTTCGTTTTAAGAGAACACTTCCCACAACACCTGGCGGCGTTAGCGTTCAGATGGTGGAACATGTTTTAAGCCAGTGCCTTTTTCTTTCAACCGCGAGTAATTATGTAAACCTGATGGCGCAATAAAACAAGATATTGCAATGTTCTTGAGAACACGTGATTTTGTATAGCTACTACAAGTAGCTGCTATACAGCTTGTGAACTACATCAGGCTCTCCTAAGCTCCACACAAGGGCCTTAATGGTGACCAATCTCCGGCAACAGAGATCAAATTCCTCATACGCACGTACAAATTTCCCTCACCCCCAGTTGGAGTATGTTAGAGTGTAGGCGACAATCCCACTGATACTATTGATATGCTTTTGCATGTGACCGATATAATGCGCCAGTGTCCGAAGTCCGCTTGCATCAAGTGACACGTCACCACATGACAGAATCAATTTAACCGGTTTTGCTGGATGAAATTGCTGGTTCATGCTAATTTTAAAACGATATGTTTTAGCACTTTAAAAAATTAGGAGGAAACGGTAGTGAAGCTTAAATAAAAAGGCAACGTGGTGCAGACCTACAAAAGATTTTTTTTTCTTTCTAGAAGCGATATAAAAACCACCGTATACCAGTCACCGCGCGATCGTCGTTATAAGATAACCGAGTTTTCTAGGTACAAAATCCACTTGCGGTCGCAAAAACAAACGATTGGTGGTAATTTATTTCCCTTTTATCGCTGACTTGAGTGCTCAACTTGCATCTTATCAGATAATGTTTTAGGTACTGGACACATAACATGCGATCAAATTCATTCTGATGGAAAGAGGTATCGGGAGTTGACTGTTTTAATTTATTTCCCCTGTACCAGCGATGAAGCTCTTAAAAAGCATACCTTTTTCAGTTCAAGACAAGTTGAATATTATGTCATTCTTGAAAATAAACATTCACTAGTGTAGAAAGATGAATACTATTGCAGGCATCAACTAATTCGATTTCGCCTAAACTTGCGGTAGAACCCTCTCCTCATAATGCGAGCCCGTCTACGCCAGAACGCCGGATAGCCACCAACTTATACTGTGCCAGAGTCCCGTCATAGGTGGACGAGTGGGAAAACCTCGGGGTGGAAACAAACAGAAGTTGAGTGATCGTGTTCTAACTAAAAAGATCCGCGCCTTGGAGATTGAGATTGAAGCCCAAGGGCCACCACTTATGGAAAGCTAAGGCGAGGGTTAAGTAAATTAGTGAAGATATCTATGACTGGTGACCTACGTCTTTTATTATTTTATTAGAGCTTAAGACGTCAAGACTTGTACCGGGTGTTTGCACTGTGAAATTTCCGTGTGCCTGATCAAGGGTTTTAGTTATCAAATCACGCCTGATTTCAAATCTCCAATTGATATCGCCATATTTTCTCGCTTGACTAAAAAAGGCGGGACGTTACATGGTTTGTGGCACTCGCTATATTCCATTAAACTATAAAAACAACAACAAAAAAGCGCTGTCAGGGATTTTATTGTCTTGTTGTATAAAAAAGCTGTCTGTAAATCTGTTTATTGCAAAGAATGTCTACGCTTACGTTTTGACTTTGACCCAGATAGCACGCTACTTATCGTAAGTCCCGCTTTTCAGTCCAGTTGTTCGTTTTTGTTGTCGGATGGTGAGGTAAAAATTATATTACAAGTGTTCAATACGAAATTGCCTGTTTATGTAGATAGTGTTTTTTCACCTGGTCCACTTTCTTTAGCAAATTAAGAACCATTCAAGTGTGTCATGTTTATAGTATTGAGATCACATACTTTATTTTTGAGAGTTTATTTTTAAACTTTTGTAGAGAGTCCTATATCGCAGCCAGTGAGATGACCTATCCACGGTACATTTCAAAGTTAGAGATAGATGTTCTTCCATCAGTATCAGAAAACTTTCATCTTTAAACTTTGGATTGATACTTGAAGTATAGTTTATCTCAACTTTCATAAACGACACCGCGTTGTGATCTTTTACTGGATAATGTAAATGTAAAGGTCCAACTATTACCTATTACACAGATTATTACATTTCTGAAATAACACTTGACTGTATAATCCAGAAAAACTGTGAGGGACATTATTTCTCTAATGGCATAAGAAATCATTTATATAGAGTTGCCGGTTCACCTCCTTGTGGGTTGCTAGCACTAACCTTCTTTGCGGCATTTTGACACTTTGATTGAAAAATGGTAGAGTTGCGAAAACTTTTGATAACCAAAAACTATTTAGCAAGTAAACCCACAGGGACAAACAAATGCAAACAACTCTCATGCATGCACAAAGCAACCTCAGCAGTCGCAAGATCAGAATTCGGACTTCAGTGCTAGAGTTCTATAGTGCCAATATCGGAGTTGCAACGCCGCCATATTGGAAATGGGTCAGAATGTTGCATTGTGGTTAAGCCGGTAAACAAGTACATGAACGTCGGCAAGCGTGTGGGAGAACCGGCCACAGGGAGGTTATAAGTGTTTTGTGCCTGGCTGCTATAATACCAGTTAGCGAGATAAAGAATTTAGTTACTACCTGTTTCCCAAGGATCAAGAACTCAGTTAAACATTGGTCAGACACATAGGTAGAGCTAGTAGCAAAGGCCAACTTAGTGAATTCTTTCCGACTAGAATAAAGTATGCAACGCTCATTTTGAGGGCGGAAAGTAAACGTATATTGGAAACTGCCCAACAATATTTCCCTGGAAAGAAACAGTAACAAATACTCCACGGCGTATGGTAGTTAAAAAACTTGTTTGCGCTTGACCAGAACCAAGCCAACATGAGAAATTTTGAGGTTAACGCCTCTGCACAATCACCAGTTCTGGGTCTACTCTCTTAACGTACGCACACTATATCCATTAACGCGCTAAGATAAAGCGTGCAGAATATTATTATTTACTTTCTGCAAAATTGTGGCGCATTCCTATCAAAATCCGTTGTTAAATTACGATCATTTCTCAGAAAATTGTGCTGAAATCCCAGGTCGAAATCTCGCCGACAAATGCGTAGCTGCCGGTCGCGCAATCATCGATAGGGCTTGAATTCTTGAATAAGAATACAGCTTCCACTCATCAAAGTACCTGATATCCTCCTCAAGTTTTCCAAATAGAGTCTCTAAGATTCCAAATCTGCGCTAGATTGTAGCCCGCAACACGAGAAAAATCTCTGGAGGAACACTCATGTTGTCACGTGACGTTTGTTTTGAAGTTTGTATGCGTGTGTGTGTGAGAGTAAGCGTGGGTCTGTTGGCATCAGAGTTCATTTGCCAGAGTAAATGCCATGTAATGATCTAGGTGTGCATTGAATGCAAAGAAATTGACCCAAGCAGTCAAGTAGCGCGTGATTTAATGTTTAGCTTGGCACTTGCTGGCCTCAACTGCTAAAAAAACGTTCGAGAATTGTTTCGGTAGGCCTAAGACCGATATGTCACTTATTGGGTCGCCGGGTGAGTGGGTGCTTGATCGCGAACAGCTATTTTCTTTGGCGGAGAATATCTTCCCTGTGAATCTCGCCATGACAAAGACAGAAGGCAACAGCCTTCAGAAAAGGTTCGAACGGGAACAGGGTGGACATTTACGTCGAGGACACCTGACATGTAAACCGCCCGCTTTTGTTTCAGAAGTCAACGCGAATCCTTCGAGCCTTATAGAGTTGACAGCAGTGTCGACAAAAACTGCACGAATGCGGTTAAAATTAATAGTAAAAATCCTTAACGAATAACAATTTTCCCTCAAAGCAAAACGGGAGTTTTACTCAAATAATTAGGGGATATCTGTAACAGTTTAGCCGAGATTTTCGTGTCCAGTGATCGCCGATGGTCGAGCCGGCGCCGAGACAGTCAGACGTAACGAGTCGAAATTCTGATTCCCACTGTGACCATTCAAATTAAAAATCCAAAGGTAGTGATTTTGATGAAGCAACACCAGCCTAACCCGGTCAGTACTTGAGTGTTCAGAGTGGCTGTGACCTCCGACGACAGACTAAACAAAACATACTTGCCGACTGGACCTCGGAATCTTGCCTATGAATCTGTATTATTCTGAGTTATACACATGTACGTACACGTCAACCACTAATACGGGCACTGAGTATTTACTCAGTACGTGCTTGCCGTTTCTTTAGTGCCACGGCGTATCTCCAAAATGGTCGGTATTTTGGTAATTTTTGTGCATTTTTCCGATGCTCAGAATAATGTTTTCAATCCTTCGCTTTGGCATTTAATGGTAATCTTTGTCGAGAAAATAACAGTCACGAGCCAGTCGACAGGGCCGAGACTGAGGAGTTACGAAGGAATACATGTATGAATAAGCCTATAACAACACTCACAGTCAGTATAGATTTAAGTAATCCACCATTTGCTCATTACAACATCACTTTTAGGCTTTGGAAAAGGCCAAAAATTGACAGGACTTTCATCTCTGTCGGTATAACTACAACAACAACATCTCTTGGCCATTTAAAATGCACATTGTAGTTGAACGTGTTATGTCCTACAGCCGCTAATGTTTGGTTGATAAGATGGCGACTTGAACTGCAGTCTGGAGGAATGTCCAGAATGCATCATTCCGATTGGTCAAACACACCTGTCATTCATTTTCTGGCGTCAGGTCAATTGGAAGCTTATGCTAACTGAATGAGTAAAATTACGATTACGAGTCTAGCCATTGGTCAGCAAAGCCATGATTTACTTCCAACATACCGGTCAGCTTGAACCTACACCCTGTCAGCTAGCTATATGTGCATGAAGACTATCATCAATGTATTAAGTACACAGCTTTGAACCAAGACTGATCTTTAGCGTCTAAATTCAATATCATTATTACATGTTTTGCAACACCTTTTAGCATGTATATATGTTTGCATAAAAGAAGCAACGCACTCATATGTTAGCATACTAATTCCTCAAAAGCTGACAAAGATCTTGAGAGAAAAAA
>NMRA01000721.1:124361-159411 GCA_002633005.1 Phoronis australis | reverse complement strand
GAAAAGGGAAGCAAATACATCCTCGCAGTAGTAGATTTCGCTACCAGAAACCCGGAAGCAGTGGCGCTACCGAAGATTGAGGCAGAGCAAGAGTTTTGGTATTACTTCCCACAGACCACAACAGACATACTCTGCAGTGGAAGGGGCCTTACAAAGTTGAAGAAAGAGTGAACCTAATGGACTACAGAATCAATCTGAACGGCAATAATAAAATCGCCAATCTGTTGAAGGCGTACCACGAGCGCGAAAGCTTAGAGTGAACAGCCATTACTTCGCAGAAGAGAAAGAGTGTGCGCTGTTCAAAACTTTCTGTGCGGACTCCTTAAGTCGACCAGCAGAGCCTGCATGTCAAGTAGCACGTTAGAGACGGATACAGAGGCAAAAGGTTATATATACATATACATATATATATATATATATATACATATGCCAGATGATTTTGTGATATAAAATTGTAGAGTAATTTTCTCTTTGAAAGGGGTGAGTTGTCAGAATAAAGACCGATACTGTTTTTAGTTGTATTGTTTTGTTTTGTTTTGTTGTTCTGTTTGATTGGCATAACCCCTGAGTTAAGTACAGTGACGATGTAGTTTGTTTACTACCGAATAGTATGGGAATTTCAAGAAGACTGAGGCCAGTACAGTGTTGATGTAATATGTTTACTACAGTATAGTGTGGAACTTTCTAGAATACTCTGATTAATGCAGACTGAAATATTCTAGAAACTAGTATATGTTTGTAGAATATTAGGGTAGATTCCGGACATTTTTAGAACGTGCTTGAAATGGTGTAAATTTCTAGAGCAATGCATTAGTCTATAAATACCCAGGCACGGGTGTGCATTGGTCAGATAAGCATAAAAGCAGTTCAAGAGTAACAACTAAACAGTTGAGAGGATTAGAGTTGAGTTGCACTGAAGAGAAGCAGAAGTTACAGCGATAGACAACAGAGAGCCAGGTATAGAGACATCATGTTATTGAATCAACGAGTGAAACAGTTGCTGAACGTGTCTCGGAATTCCATCGCAAATCGAGACTTCGCTGCCCTGGCTGGAGCATAGAACAGACTTTACGTCAGGTTTTTTGTTCCAGTAGGCTTGTTAAGGTACGGTCGAGCTTAATAAAGGATTAAATCGAACCAGTCTTCAGTCTATTGTCTCACCAAAAGCTATTACCACCGGTCGCCTTTGACAATATGCACCCACCCACACACTGGGAAAAACGTGACACCCCGCTTAATGCACACTCATATCACACGTTTGTCGCCAGTAATTTTCCGTTGATCCCGCTTTCATAGCAAACATTTTACTTGGTTCCTAGCAGTAACAAAGTTTGTGTGTTTAGAATGTCGTTTTTTGCCTTGTGGACTCAATGCAATAATTTCAAAATTGTCAAATCGAAAAAACATATACATGGCGAGTTCAATTTTCGGTAGCGCTGTGAGTTACCAAGAAAGATGTTATTGGACATGGTTAATCTTAGTCCTTGACATTAACTGGGGAGCATAAAATGAGTGCAACCGTTCGCAGACCAAACCTATTAGTCCAGAAGCATACTTATATAATGTTAAAATTCGTAATTGGTAAATCGCGCCCCGTGGATACAACATTCTGAAAAATTAAATAGCTACAAAGTGTTAGTGGGTCGAAATTGCGTCAAATTAATGACAGACTAATTCTTCACTAAACATTCTAAATAATTTTAATTCGGTGAATAGTATATTTTCTGATAGCAAAAGCTCTGAAACATTAGTTCGATGACGTTTCAGTTATATGGCAGCGTTTGGTTCAGGCAACCATGTATTTGTTGTAAAATTTAGCAAAACATGTTACAATGACCACAAAACAACGGTAGCAATAACCTGATAAGTGTCCCATTCGACATGCGGGGAATCAATTAGGAATTATGTAATTATGGAAAAATACCTTATCGGTAATATTTAAGAAACTAAAATACAAATCATCGTTTGATAATGAAAACGGCATAAACGGGCAAGACGAATGTCCTACCGACAAATAACGCCGACTGGTACAACTCGCTATCTGAAATATCTTCAGCGACAAGTCACACAAATTGATCGAGTTCAAAGTAACCCTTTATGTCCACGGCTACGACAAGTTTGCTCGTAACGTTGACTTAAATCTTTGCAAAGTTGGGTAGATAGAGACATAAACTGACACAAACGAAACGTGGGTAACTGATACAGAGTCCGATGTGTCGCCAGCAGTATTCTGACACATGTTATATTTTTAGGTACATCACATGTTTACACTGAAATTGCATAAAACTGTCGTCGCAGTTTACAGTTACATATTTTTTGAAGACAAGATTTACCAAAATAGCGATGACATGCTTAAGCGTTTGTGTACAACTAGGATAGTTCACCTGAGGGCCAGGGTTGTTCACAACGATATAGGTGAATATTTTTCTAAATATATAGTTGGCGGAAACTGAATTACAATGCCACAATTATATACACCCGAATAACTCGTGAGCCAGGGATAAAGATCGAAACTTAATTAACAACATTTAATGACAACATTAATTTATCCGACGTGAAACAATATGGAATGATACACCATTTACTGTTCTCAGACCCGAAGATGAAGTGGACCAATACCATTTGTAGCATAGACTTGAACCAAACAAGTCATTGCAGCAATCTTTCGGGAATTAATGATTTTCTGATACACTGTACTGGACGACCTTATATGTTTTGGAAAGTTACTGTTCATATTCTTCTGCCTTAATAGAGTTCATTCATTTGTCACACTTCCTTCCCTTACACTAGACCTTGACACTAGACTTTAAACAAACCTTGAGGCTTTTTATAGTTTGCTTTGAGGAGGGAATCGTGAAAAATTGTAGAGGACAACTAGGATATGCGATTATTAGTAAAGGTGTTTGTAAAATGACTAGCACTGGAGCAGTTGTTCAGACGTTATACACACCGACCTTCTCCAAGGGTTCGTGGTATGGATAACGACATTTTCGCCTTTTCCTTTGTACATGTAGGCAAACCTGTTGTGATATTCTTGGACAGAAGCGCTATCACTCATAACAACGTTATTTTGATGAAGACTTATTGATTTCTTGTTTATTTAGACCGTGTTGCCCGGTATGTGTGGACCGCTGTTCAGTGCATGCGAGTCATTGCACCCTGTTAAACAAGTAACTTAATGCGAAATTTGCGCGAACAGCTATTTATAAATAACATTATTTCAATACACTTTAAAAATCTTCCATGTCTCGTTCAGTACTGCTTCTTTCGCTATAACTTTACACGAGTATTAGCACATTGATATCCTTTGTCATATATTGCCACGAGATGCTTTCCCAACTTCGCAATAATTAAGTGTATTTCACGTCTATTCGTAGTCAATAAACGAACCATTATAGCTAATATGACAATTCGTCATTTGTTAAATATTTACTTTAGTTCATGCCGCAGAAGTCTCGGTGTAGTCTTTTTATAACCATGTCACAAGTTGTTGCAATTATCCAAAAGTTTTGTCTATGGTCATGTGACACTTTTGTGCACGGAAACCAAAAGTTTTGTGGCGAAAAAATATAGGTTAAAGTTGTCTAGCCTGTGACCTTCGTCTTCTTGAATATGCTTATTCAGAGCAAACACATCGTCCACTAACATGACATATATTAGCAAGTGTGTTTTACATCCAAGCGTAATGTATTGTGATTTTTGAAACTACACGGAAGAAATGTTCAGCAACACCCGATGGTATCTATGTTTTTCTTAATTTTTAAGGTGTGATGTGCAGCATGATATGATACCAGAACCGAGTTTGCGTATTTATAGTATGGTACTAGACAACACGTTGATGTAAGGTGTTTGTAGCAGGTGATTTTTAAAATGTCAAATTACCTTTCACTGTCACGGCATATTCTATGTATGAATGAAAGGAAATCCACAACGTGAGCACAAGACTATTACCGGCATTTCCTTAGCTAAGCCCATGGCCGTGTATTCTGAAAATCAGAAGTTTTGCTAAGACCAAATAAACGCCTGGGCGTTTATTCGGAATGGGGGGGGCGTGTAAATGGATATTCATACATGTGAGTTTCCTGAAATTTGTTGCATCCAAATGAATTTTTAAAATTTGTGTTAATAAATGCAAAGTTCGTCAGCAGTTTTGTATTAGACAAATGCTCTACAAAACTGATTTTTGACAAAACGTTTACTCTTATAGAGCTTTTCATGGGAAATTTCCCGAATAAACGCCCGGCTATCTGGAAACTTGACACCAAAAGTTGTAACTCCAAATAAACGCCCATTGCTGTTTATTTGCATAATTTTCCAAATAAACGCACATGGGAGTTTAAACGGGTGGGCTTATCTACGTAGATTCCGGTATCTAATTTACCTGTCACGTATCCAGTGATTGTGAGTTTGACCAAGGAGTGCCGTACATCAAGTGTGAAAATGTCACTTGGTCAAAACATGTTTTTCAATTTCATAAGGTTTGTCTTTCAAAGCCTGGAAGCATAGCTGAAATTTTGATCAAACCAAGCTAAATTATTTGAAAAAGCTAAAGCATAATTTTATATCAAAATTAAAATTTCTAGAGAAAAACGTCCCCACTTTGTTAATTTAGACGTGGAGTCTTGCCGCTGAAGGAGTTAACTGTAAGTTTTTGTATTTTTACAGGCATTAAGGAGCGTTTGGGTTATTTTTGTACTGTGGTATGGATTGAGGACTAAATACATCATCTATGCTCTTGTCTTTTCTACACTGTTCTCAGAACTGGTTAGGTTGGTTTATCCCACGTTTGTTGAGTTTAGGATTCAGAACCAGTTTGCTGCTTGATAACAAAATCTTCTGTGAGTAAATTAGTGTCATTTAGGCATTTCTTTGGCGAAAAGAGCTGTTGTTTACGAGTCACCGTATAGGGAGTGGGGACGTTGTTCAGATTTTCTTGTTTTATCGGTGTACATGTACATGTATGTGCTGACTATTTTGTACGTTTTTGAAGACGGTGATCAATACAAACCTGAGTTGTTGCTAAGTAACAGGTATGATCTCTCTGTTAGGCTGTTACAGTAACTTACCTGAAATATTTACTGTCTTTAGTTCAGTTCTGTATGACGTTGGGTGGGCAGTGAACAATTTGATTGCTGTTCAGTACCTCTTAAAATATTTTGTCAGCTCATTCTCAATTTTGACTGGTTGTGAGTGATGAAACATTTAATGTTAATGCAATTTGAAAGTTGTGAGCCACTTTAAAGCTTAGCAACTGATTTTGTAAGTACTTGTGATTATAGTGGGAGAATGGGTAGTTTAGCCTGTACTGGCGTGTAACTAAGAAATAATGGAGTGTTCTAAAATTATATGCAAGAGTTCATCAGAATGGATTACAATGTTGTTGTAGTGATGGACTGCCTTGCTTTCGTCTTCTTACTTGTGTAACACCCACTTCCCAAAACAATTGTCTTCATTGCTAGTAGCCTGGTGCAATGAATAGGGAACTTATTTGAAACTATTGGGTACAGAGGAAACCACCAGAGAGAGGGGGGGTACTATGACTTGAAAAGTTGGAATTAGCCACGATGGTGCTGACATAACCACATGAGGGCCGGGCATGCACAAACGAGAGCCAACTGAAGCCTAATCACCCCTTCAACACATGTTGCCAATGGTCATAGTGGTATAGCAACCAAACTGTGTGAGGATAGAAGGTGTTCAACACCTTGTGACACACCGATTGGGTTTTATCTGTTTTGCACTCCTCCCATATATCCTGGGAGCAACTGCGTCCTGAATCCCCAACAGGAATTATTGAAATTGTGTTGTCCATGGACGTATCAAATGTAATTTTCCTGATTAAAAACTCAAACATGAAACAAAACCATGATGTTTTTGACGGGAGCAAAAGTCTTGGAGTTTTGCACAAACCGGTGGCAAAGTCTTTTCATCACCTGAGCGCATGTTGTCAATGATCGGGGAAGCAATCAAAATTTGTGGCAATGTTTCCTACCACATTGGTTTTTACCTGGTTTGCACTCCTCCATTGTACCCTCTTACTGGCACTTGAAGGTAGCTACCCCCCGAACCCCCATGACCAATCACTAAAATTGTGTAGTCCGGGAAGGTATGGAATGTTATAAAGAACTCACAAAATTAAACACACTCACGCATGGCTTTTCAAGGGAGCTTCAAGAAAATGAAAGCAAATACATTTTAATATTTCTCATGCGATTATAAGTGGATATGAGTTTACGTGTTTTACCCATTTACAACCACACGGTAATTTTATTGTTCGTGAAACTCCATTTTACATGTATGAATTTATCAGTGTTTACATGGTGCGGACTCCGCCACTAAATTGGTGTTACTTATTGCCCGCTTGGGGCGCTAGTTTTTGGACCGATAACCATTGCGGAGAATTGCAAGACGGTGGAGTGAAGACTCCTATTGTAATACACTACTTGTTTGACCGAGAAGTCTGGACCTTATACAATGTATTGTAAAGATACATGATGCACGTGGAGTAATATGAAGTTGGTTTGCAGTGTAAGAACTGAGAATGCTAGGAGGAAGAAGACTAACATGTTTCAATTAGTTATTCTCTTGGGCTCCTCCATGCAGATATCAACATGAGTCACAATTTTAGGACAGTAGTTCATAAGGTCGGCATTATCAAGAACCAACGGCCACCCTGGCCTTCCCGGAATGTTCATATCACCTCATGAGCTGTTTGTAAATCTGACCTCCTCATTATAGTGCATATATGCTGTTTAATATACAAACCATATCTTTTTGCTTTTTTGTTTTCAGGTTAGAACAGCCGTGAAAGATGGAAACAGTACTAAACTCGTGGAATATTTAGCCAGTGGATGGAACGTCAACCAACCACTGGATGAACTGGTAAGTATTCACGCATGAACTCTAACCTGATCATCACTGGATTTGAATTCACCTTGAATAGAACGTTTTTTTACAACCGTTTTCTTTGATGTTTGATTTTGATATTTTTATTACAGCACGATAAACTGTTATTCATTTTGTCTTTGCATACTTGGGCTCACGAAATTCCCGAACAAAGTTTTATGCAGTATAAATAAATTGAATGAAAGTTGTGTGTTTTCGAAGTAGGGTTGCTTATTTGTAGAGAATCTGTGGCGATGCTATTTCGTTATTTTCACGTACCTTTTTACAGTTACAATGTTAAACAACTTCGGAGATTGTTTAAGGGCAATGAACTTGGTGGAGGAGTAAGTAATAGTGAGGTGCAGTCGTTTCTTCAAAATGAGGTTGTACCGAAGTTAGAACTGCAAATGTTTACTCAAAATCCCTTGCAATCAAATATAATTTAAATAAGTTTTTTAGCGAATTTACTATTGGAAACAGACGTATCTTCAACCAAAAATTTTTAGACATGCTGAAATGGTTTATTGTCGTTTCGATTGACTTAGGTGGATTTCCAAAGACGAATGATCCATTTTAAGACTCGGTTCCACCCTCTCTTTTTGAAATGAGTTACTCGACTGTTGGTCTTGCACAAGTTAGTCCAACGTTATCGCTTCACTTTAGGTTATACCAGTCGTCGCGTTTTGACAATTTCTTAAGTAGTCTTAAATGCTTTATTTTTCTATGTTGTTGACTACGGGTCCAAGTATCAGTTTACTAGGCGTGATTGAACATCGCAATTTGAAATGTATCATTTACAAAACTTTTAGCTAGGCTGATGTTCAAATTGTTGATTTTTTCTATTTTTCGTTTAAGCAGTAAAAGTGGTCGCACCTTACTAGGAAATACTTTGTCACCATGAGTTTTTTACACCTCACCTCTTTCACTATCTAAATTAATATGTTAAACAATGTAAACTATTTCCTTTTCACGAGATAGAGCACATGCATTAAAATTACAGCCCAGGATACAAATCAACGTTACTTGTATATTTGAGGAACCACATAAAACATAAAATAAATGATTAATTACAATGGCCTCACACGTCTTATCCGCGTTCTTACTTTAATACACCATTTGCAAATACATCCAATCTTTCTCAAGTCACATATTGACAATACCAACAATACTCGAAAACAATTGGCAATTGTAAAGTTAAACAATGTATTATGGATAGATTTCGACTAATTTTTAGTAACCAGAAGAATGGCGAGTTCGGACAAATTTCAAAAATCTAATTATGTCGAGTCCGTACAGTTGGCTCAGGCGAGTCCCGACAGTCGTTTGTCTTACTGCCTACTAGTTTATTCTTTCCCTATTTTTGTTAATCAAACCCATTGGTATCTGAAACTTCCGCAGTGGACTCATGAAATGTATAATATCAACGACGTAATGCATCAGTTTATAAGAAACCTTCACCACTATTCTTCAAATTCAGGCAGTCATTCCTGGTCACTCTAACGTGAGAAGCTTTCAGAGCTTGCCACGACTCTTAAGCTATTGGGCAAACCTGCTTTTATTTACATGTACGATCGATTTTTACATTTTAAGGACAATTTTGCTCGACCATTGTTGTATTCCAACACCAAGTTGCTCATGACGACGCCGTACTCCTCATGACCAGTCCAACCACGTAGTGCAGGTCCCCAAACCGTGGATTTATTTTTAATTGTTGAAAAATCAACAGTCTTTTTGTTTTTTGTTGGATGTATTTATTTTATTGATTTCTGTTTTGATGTTGCTCTTCAATCCAGATTTGTGTCGTTGCCTTATTATTTAACATGCAGTTGAGTATAATAGGATACATGTATGCTCACTTACGGATTCCAAAAATGTTCTCACAACTGAAAATAAGGGTGTGTTAGGGACGCTGTCTTCAATAATAGCATTCAGGTTTCTAGCGTTCACGATCAGTTTTAGTTCATAATTTCTTTCGTGCAGATGTATTCATTCCTAGAAGTTCACAGGAATTATAACAGTCTTGTTAAAAAGTTCCCTATAGATGGCAGGACAGTTAGAGCACCGGGATTAAAAGTTTTAGCACTTGTTGCTATTTAGTGGTCTAGCATACCAGATGCTGTTTTTGGCATATTTGGAATCACCATTCACTATCACTTCGGTTAATCATCGACACAAAATTCATATCAAACCTCTCTATAACCATGATAGAATGCTATATCTACTGTACATGCGTATGCCAAAACGCAGCATCCACGGCAGTTGCACGTAAAAAGAATGCAAAACGAATAAAAAAATCAGAATGCAACCAGTTTAGACGGAATTGAAAAATCCATCAAAATTGACCAGTTTCAACTCAATGGCAGCTCATTAAAACAAATGAGACATAATTGTAAACAAATCCTTAAAAACTGAATCAATTTGATCGTAAAATTAATTTCGGCCTCAGATGTTTGTTCAGGGCAACTGAGCATATGTGAACGAAGTACCTTACAACTTTCATGATGACGTCATTTTGAATTAACTGCTGGAATTATCTTCCAATTCTCTGTCAAGTACCTACTCGGTACTGTATCTCATAATTTACGTCAGATTACTATTTGCAGCTTCAGTCGGAATCATAAGGTGGTCTCATGAAAGAAATACTCGATTGTCAAATCGAAACTGTACACCTGCAACTTTTAATCATTTGTTTGTTATTAATGAATGTCCCTTTAAAAAGTCCTGCAGACAAGTGTATCGATGTAGCTAGCATATGTGCACCTAAACATGGCTTTCAGTTGCAAAACGCGGTTTTTCTAAAACCTCAGAGCTCTTCATTTTTTCAACCCACGGGACGACCTAGACATTTGGGTTTTGATTTTGTATCGATCCATGACTGGAAAGCTTTCTTGCACCGATGGTTAACTTAGTATCAATGAAATTGGGTTTTTAGAACTAACTTTATTTGAAGTCGTTGTTTATTGAATGTTTTTTTCGTGCCTGTTTTCCCAATACACTACATCCAAGAGATTTTCCAACTAAAATTCCCCTGCGGAACTTGCTTTTTTTTAGTCAATAACATATTTTATTATCACATTTCGATATCGATGTTCCCTCATCCCTCTATATTCTGTTTGTTCCGTAAAAAAATTGAACTAATTGCATGATGTTCTGTTGAAGTGCGCTATAGCTTGAAAAAAGATGTGATCCTTGGCTACTGATTAATTTATAGTTGTCCGTCGCAACAAGTCGCAGTGGGCGTACACGTACTGGTATCTGCGAGCCAGAATCATGGCCGTATGGCTGTAACCAAGCCACCCCATCGGCAAAGGTCGTTCCAAAGTTACATGATGTTAGAAGAAAATGGAACACGAAATAATTGTGAAAGATGTAACGGATATCTTAAAAAATGTGAAATGCAAAATATCTCCCGGTTCCGATTGATTTCCAACATATATTTTTTTGAAAATTTTGATACCTTTGTTAGGGAATACTGCGAACTAGCTTAAATAGAGAGCTCACTAAATCACAGTCATGCGATAAATTAAGCTTATCCATAATAAGGAAAGCCTCGTGAAAACCTAAAAATTGGAGACTCCTTTCGCTTGATGCATGTTTTCCAAGTGTTGTTGCTGACCCAGCTCTGATGTTGATTGGTGGAAGGCTTTATCGGAGAATTTCATGCATTTTATATGACACATGCACTATATTATTGAACAAGATATCCTTGAACTGATGTTTCTAATCTATGACGGAAACAAGTGATTCATATTTTATTTTGCTAACTTTGCTGAAAATTCCTGAAAGTAATTTGACGGTAATTTGATGTCAGGCAGTATGATATATTTTTAATTATTTTCGATCAACCGCGGTTGTAGAATACCTCCTAATTTAGAAATAAGCTGTGAGCAGAGATATTAGGCATCAGGGCCATGCGCATACAACCTTGTCGTAGAATATGCTATTCTTGAAACGAGTTGTTGCGAGGCTAGGGGTGGTGTCTGGACGTTAATTAAACTAGTGTACACGTAACTTGCCCCACTTTGGACATCTTACTCTAAATAATGTTCTGGAAAAATCATTTTCCAACTCAAAAGAATTTGAAAATATTCAATGCAAATTGATGCAATATACTGATCTGGAAAAATTGGACAGTTCAGTCAAGTCCTGACTCTCGTTTGTGGACCCGTCTGCAAATTACTCAGACTTCAACCCCAATTTTGATGAATTTGTCTGCGTTTTGTAAAACTGCATGCGGATATCAAGCAGGTTGTGTCCAATGTAAATGAAGACCTGACGCGGGGAAGTAAGAATTTGATTCTTTTCTAGAAATAAGCTTTACATCCTACTTGCAAAACATGGTGAAGTTAAATTATGGTAGTTTTGTAATACTGATAAAACAATTCCTTATTGGTCTAAAATTCTGCTACTTGGTGTTATTGATTTAAGCTTTGATGATAAGAAAATTGGTTTGCATTTTTTCGCAATATCCCTTCTTCGCCTTTCTCCGGCTAAGAAAGTGTTACCAGTTTTGTCTGGCTCACGCAACGAAGTTGTCATTCAAGACTATGGTATGGGTAGATTGAAGATGACCATTATTACATTTTTATATAAGATTTATCATGTAACGGGATACGGAAAACTTTGACCTTCAGCACACATCACGAATTTTTGTCCGACTGGTCGGAAATTGGTCGACGACCGCCCGTCGACCGGCAAATTTGCCGGCAAGCCGGCCGCAGTGCCGACTCATAACTTAGGCGCTTCCCCAGCCGACCCTTCAAATGAACTTTAGCCGACTGGCCATCAGCCGACCAGTTGGTGGGCTGCTATTTTTAGGTTAGAGTAGCAGTTGCGTAATAGATTGTCATGCTGGTACCACTTTGCGTGACGATGCATATTCGTCTTAGCACAGGGTCAAATAAATTAATCTAGTTTTACTGTCTCCGTTACATGAGTTCAAATCGGTTGAGTAACACCCGCTGATTCGAATGTTGGAGGCAAGGGGTAATATCATTGAAATATTGACAGTGCAACAAGTTTTCGACAAAAAGACCTGAAAGTTTTCTTTACATTTGATCTTTAATTTGTCTCCTGGCGTTAACAAGCTGCATTAGATTGGCTGCTTCCCGGTCAATACAGGCTGTAGTCATTTTGTAAACAAAGCTATTTTTAACATTTTCGCTCAATTTTTTTTTTGTTTGTGTTACGTCGAACTGAATTTTTTGCGTTTTTAAAAATTCTCCACGGGTCTCCTATCACGTACCCATCAGTTGTTACACCGAAGAGCTCTCACTCCGGGTTTTTATTTTCATAGTATTAAAGGAGCATCCACCCAAAAAACAACATAATTTGTATCAATTTAGATCGAGTAGTTCTACTCCATAACGACACGTGCGGTTGCGTTACCTGACACCTGACGGCAGACGGAGGTGTTGAAATTATCCAATGACGTAATCGGTTTCAAACGCAGTCTGTTCAGCAGTTCACAACACAGGTTACTGGTGTCAGGTTATCGCTTGGAGTCATCGTTTAACACCAATAAATCATCAAAATTCGATGTAAAACCCTTAAAAATACACCGAGTTCTCACAATAACTTTTTGTTTTATCTCACTGTTACGGGATTTATTGGTATTTGGACACACCGTAGCCCGGGCTACAAAGTTCGGCAGGCCCATAAGGTCCGTAGCAGGAGTTTGGGGTGTGTTCAGAGAAAATTTCGAAGTATTTTCCGTGAGATACAGACAGGAGAACATAGATCTGTGTTGTTTAGACTTGTGATTTTCTGAGTTCTAAACACAAAACGCTTATCCTGGCCAGTGAGCCAAAGTAATGTGCACGTGATTATGTCGGTGAATTAGCCACGAAACTGCAAATCTTCTTAAGTTACTCGTCGGGGGCCGCGAATTCGTTCCGCTTTGGCCACAGCACCGTCAGGGCAGAAGTTGTACATTGATAATCATTATTTGAGTATTGTAAATGTAAATAAAGATTCCCCTAACACTAAATTAGCATGAGCTCACACGGCCTCGGTGTCCCGTCAATTAGTTTTATTGCTCCTAAAGCCGGTAACGCAGTGATTTATTCATTGCTGGCTTTTCAAATCATTTTGTGCACTCACAGACACTCCAAAGGCATTACAAATTGCATCTAATGAGACAGACTTTGTTTCAGTTTTATATAAGTATTGGTTAGGGTGAGAATAATTCATTTTGAAACAGAACGCTCAGTAATAAACGCCAAACATGGCAACTCGCAATCCCGACTTCGGGCGAGCTAGAGCGGCTCATCAGTCCCGACTTCGCAGGTGGATCGTTAAGTTTTACAGGCTATCAATTCGAACAGGAATACAGTGATGAAGAAATACTAGAGAGGCGCCGTGAACAAGCTCAGACAACGGAACGTATGGAGTTATTTGGTAAGCCGGGCATTCGTGAGGCACTGTCGACGTCGTCTGCAGGCCACAGACACGGAGATGTTTCACGGCCTCATACTTGCTATTTACAGCGTACATTTCATTCTTCACTACCATGAGCCACTTCCTAAGCATTTCGAACTCTCGAGGAAGTAAAAAAAACCCGATATACTCGCTTTCCTCGCGGCTGCTTAGTTCGGACAAGCTGGAACGATACACCGCAACATAGCGGCATTCATTCTGCATATGAACCACAGACGTCGCTAGCGTCGTTTCTCACCTTCTTCACAGGTTAACGCGACACCTCTTGGCAAGATAAGGTCGACCGTATTCGAGGCGATGTGAAAATAGACCGATTAAGACGGCAAAAAGACTAATTAAATCGGGTGGCATTAGCCTTTAACCCTTGCAGTACAGACGTGAACTTCACGGTCCTGTATGCATTAAACCCACGGACTTTGATGACTCTTACTTCGAAATCACGTGGTTACTCGATTTCCATGAACTTAGTCAGTGACATGAAACACGTAAAAACCTGATGGAAATATCGGCAATGTGGAGACACGGATTCCACTAGTGTGGGGATGGTCGTGGTAGTATAGTTGTGGTTACCCGGTTCTTTGTTGAACGGTAGATACAGTAGTTGGCTAACAAGGTAGCAACAGCAAGTCGATGGAGAGCAACATAAAAAGTAACACAGTCGTTGAGTTTCTACTGACACACAAAGTTTATTAACTCTAGCTACAATATATGTAGTGAATAGAAATGTGTGTGGGTTGTGCGTGCAAAACAACAATATTGAGTGCAAAACAACAGCAATATTGAGAGTTTCGGTGATTTCAACCAAACCATAAACATGAATGGAGTCTGGACAGCTGTTTGCCATATAGGGTGTCACTATGAGTGGGCACTGGTCAGTGGCATAGTAAACAACAACACAAGATGTCCGAAATTGTTATATAACATAAACTGTTTTGTTGGGATAGTTGTACGTCATAGGAAATGATGAAATTTGCACTTAATTAACTTCATGAGAATTCATGACAAAACACCTGTTGGGGCTACAACCAATTCTAGGTTTGCGCACTCCGTTTTTAGTGCATCGGTGACGTTAAAATCTGCGCTGGTTGCATGTATCAGTTGTTCGTTCACGCTGTTCCAAAAATAAATATTTTCTGTCAATAAAATATTGACAAATTACGTAAAATAAAACGATTTTGAACGCGAAGATGTGAATACGTGGTGAAGAGGTATTTGTCTCTACGCGGCATACGTGCGTGAATCTTTGGTAAAGCGCCGGATTGCGATGTCGAAAAAAAATGGTAGAAAATAAACCAAGGTGCAGAATAATTCTTCTGTGCTCTGGTGTAAGAAGACCTACATTTTTTTGAAACAGCGCTCAATCTTCAAAAAAATCCAGCATGAGAACGCTTCATCAGAAATGCCAAGCACATACACCGTTGTAAGACAGCGACGTTGACGTTTCCGTACATGCATGTCCACAAGTGCTTTGAGCAGTGTGTACAAATCGGTTTATTTCGCTTTTCTACACTGACGAATACGGCCAACACGGTGTTTTATAAAAGACCACTTTTGAGGGCATTTTCAAAAATTGATATGCTTGGTTGATGCATTCAGAGAGTCGGTGCCCACGTCGTACATCAAATGTACGCTTGGGGACAAAACGTATCTGCGTAAAGAAATAGTTAAGTTTTCAAAATTTTCAGAGTCGTGTGTTGTCATTACCCTACATTAATAAACCGAGGCCAAGTACAAAGCAGGTCTTCCAAATTTAGATAAACAAAAATTACGGCATACTGATTACATGGTCACTGACTCGGAGCACGTTCTTAGGCATGCATATATTGTAATATCGGTTGAATTATGTGTTATAACTGTGAATAGCTCGTACGCGTACATGTACAATAAGTCATTCGAATTTATATCTGATCACAATTATCCCCCTGCTTTAAAAACAAACAATCGTATAGATAATTTCGGAAAGAACGTGAACTAATATGATATGACAAACACTACATACCATAGTCCAGATTCTACATTCGAAGACCGCTTTTGTGAGAAAGAAACTCTCAGAAGGAGAAGTTTGTAATGAAACGTAAATCAATATAACTGTTACCCCTTGGAGTAGACGCGAACCGCTAAATATTGGGCTCGGCCTTTGTACGAAGCTGTTTACTAAATTAAATATACTACTTTGCGCCGTTGTGGGTAAAAACTGACCGAAAAAAATCTTCCTTGAGTAACCTAAATTATCTACAGGAATTTCAAAGATTGCTTTTCTACAATTACTCTGCTGCTAAAATTGTGGTGTGAACTTTTGCCTCGACTTTCGGCGCAATGAAATATTGCGTCACCTATTAGCCAGTTTCTTTTTCCCAGATTCTTCAATCACACTTTCTCCCTCGATGTTGGTTAAACGTCACAACAAATGATCAGAATTGTTTTCACTTCATTGTATGTTTTTGGAATTTGATATCTGTAAACCGAATTTTAGAACAAATTTTGCTGCGATGTTGTCTTCATCCAATGGGTGATGTCGAAAAAATCCTGTAAGTAGCGCGTGTCACGAATGTACTACTTTCAAAACGACGACATACATTTCTTTGTAACCAATGCAGTGAATTACACAAGAAATTGACGTCTTGTATTTTTCATTTGAACGGCCCTGACGGGCAAGGTGAATGGCAATTGAGTTCCAGATTTTGCATGCACACCCTCCGGTTTTTAGCTAATGTTGATACAAGCTTCACGGCAAGGTGACGGGCATACATGTAACTTATCGGGCTGTTTGCAATTCCGAGGTCTGTCGGAGCTCAATACACAGTGGCACCTTACTGTATTTTGACTATAGTCTCCATACAGCTAGCTGGCTAGATAGGAAACAATTTACTCTGAAAGTGACAACAAATTCAGAATGATGATGGATCATGTGTCACACTTTAACCGATCACATTCTTCCGTTTTCATGCACCCATGATCTTAATCTCTGCACTATGTTAAAGCCATTGTTACTGTTGTTCTTAAAATAAACTTTTGTTCTAATGCTGTACCAACATATTAAGAAATTATGCAAAAATAAACAATAATTATCCGTGGTAAGGCGCATAATACAGCGGATAACATGAAAAGAAGCATTGCTTATTGTTTGTTTTTGTTTATCATTGCTTCAGTATGTTTACGAAACTTATTTATCCAAGCAATCATATTTTTAGACAATGCTTAACATTTTGGTCATGGCAAAGGCAAAACTAATAATAACTCGTTTTATATCTGCATTTCACGACACACATCAAGCCGTTAAGAATACAGGTTGCAAAAATTAACCAAATGTGCCAAATTATGTTTTAGGCCGTCGAGAAAATGTTGAGATCATGATTTTACCCGCGTCGTCTAGTAATTCCAAATTTGTTTGGTGCAACTGTATTTTTCTCTACTGCCATTGAATTCCCTTGGAGCTTCGACATAATATCCAATCCGAGCGGCTTCCCATTACCGGGTAATTCGACTTTGCTCCTTGGGACCGAATACACTGTACGTGCCATATAATTTTGCAGAATATAGGTTAACCTCGAAACGACACCTGATCCCAACATGCATGTCGCAGGGGTTACTAATCCTTCGGAGACATGAACCGAATCTGGAAATTTGCTTTTAAATATTGATAAAAGAGGGGTTCTTTTTGAAAAGGAATTTGTTCTAAAGCAGTGTGTGACCCACTATAGAGTGCGTAGATGACAAATTCAAACCACGCAGTCGCTTGTAACAGAATGTCTCCGTGGACTACAGTGTATTACACACTTACTACACTGCGACTCGAAACATTGGTCCGGTTACCGCATATTAAACGCATCTTGAAGTGTTGAAAATCAATTCCAGTGAGGTAAATTAATGGTGGGAGCTTGCCAGAGCAGTTGGCGGTTTATTGAATTTTGTCAAAACTTAAGAGTGGCGATTAGTAGACCAGTGGGCGCTTGTTACAAAACGTTTCAAAGCAAGAAATGATGCAACACCATATTTCAGTGACATAGTCGACTCATGATCTGGGGAGTAAAAAATTGGCATGGTGTGCGAATGGAAGAATAAAATGATTGCTGAAAATTTTTTGTCTGCTTGTTTAAAAAATAAGTTGCAATAGTTACTGTACATGTACAAACTGAAAAATTGTCAGCTGAAAAAGAGGTCGTTTTCCTATAAGTGGACTTAGGGTTGTAATTCACTTGCTTTCTGTCTTTTGCGAAAAAAAAAACAGGAGGCGAGTTCAAAGAGGTCGTTACTTTACATTCCGAATCATGATAGCTGCGAGGACTCGACCGTGCGCACAAACAACAAAACTAAGTTGTGCCGCAATGGGATCTACTATCTGCATAGGCTTCGCATCATAGGGGTGAGGGGTGTAGCAGTAGCCCCCTGTTTTCAGTGCTTCGCCACCCATGGACTACGGGCGGTGCTCCTCAGGGGGTCTGGCTGCTATAGCCCCCACATTCTTCAGTGCTGCACCACCCATGATTAGGGATATTATAATTTTATAATCAGGACAATTAGCATAAAAATAATATGTTTTTTTCCAAGACAAAGTTTGTTAAGTTGATCGTTTCAGAATTATTGGAAACGTCACCGTTTTGTGACGTTGTATCTCGTGCTCCGGAATATACCTCGGCACATCCGAAAATTTGCAAAATTATACAAAAATACGTTTCAACAAAACGCGTCAAAAATCCATTTCGCATTATTTCATGTTTTTGCAATACATGTATTTTTACAAATGTTAGACATTTATAGTTCCGTTCTCTGTTAGTGTCCTTTTGAACTTAATTTGGCAACAACAAAATAATGGTCGGACCCACATGAATTGCTTCATATTTGCCATGTTTTTGCCGAGAGGTGTACATGTAAAACTCTGTACGGTTATGTTGAAAATTCCAAGTCGCATATTGCGACTTGACACGAGTAGACAAAATCTCAGCTCGCATGAAAAGTTGGGTCTGTACAGTAGTACTATAGTAAGGTGTCGAGAATGAATGGCAGATATAGTGATATACGGTGGCAGATATAGGATATCATAAGGGGGGTGACATTTCGTCTCGGGCAAATGCAACCACGACTGCATGCACTTACCCAGGATAAACCGGAATTCTAACCTTCTACTGAAAACCAACCACTAAAAAAGTGTGCAGGCGGTCTCAGACGTACAACCAACTTTTGACCTGCGCTTATTTTTGACTATTGTCTCAGCTGTATGTTCATTATGGCGGTTAATTAATGAACTCAATATTTCTTCACGCTCTTGTTTTATATTTTTGCGGGATGGAGATGCAGGCACACCAAAAACGAACACAATGACTGTGGCTTAATTTGTATCTTGCGGAATCTTTAATGCTTAACTGTGTATCAGGTTTTGATAATTGTAGTGAGACGCAGTACAGTGTTGACGTCCAAATGCATATTTAATTATCGATTTCCAATTGTCTTCTAGTAATATATGGACAGATGTTCATGTGACGCATTGTACTTCTCGGGTGATTTTTCATAAACGATGAAATTTTAAAAATTAATTTACAAGTAGATATTTTTCAAACAGGCAGTTGTTTTAAGGTTCAACATGTTATTATACTTTTCGGTATTGGTGCCATGTTGTATTACGCATTATTTTCTTCCTGTAGGTATGTTTTATTTATTTTGTCCATTTACTAACCGTGTGGTCCAAGTGGCCGTCCGCAAATCGTGACGTAACATCAAAGTGCGGCTTATGTTCAAGGCGTAGATTTTTTGTACTCCGTGTTTGCTTGTCATCAAAGAAATCGTGATGTTCCCTTTGCATGTGAAATTCTTTGAGACCTCATTTTTTAACATTTCCATCTATAAACACCATCCTAGGGTAGAATATCGATCATCTTAAATTTCTGCAACATTGATGTCCTGCCATTCCAAATAAGGAGACGTGCTTTGCCTTGTGTGTTGACATATGGCATTTTTGAAATTTGGAAATAAAAGAAAATGCTCTGACATGAACAGAAGTTAAACATATTTACAAACAAACCCTAAGAACACCAGGTGAGCAGGCTAAATTCTGTTCATGTTGTAGAGAATTACTTCCAATATTTCAAGTTAGTTTGTTTATCGGGTTCCAAGCCTCTAATAAAAGACATTTTGGAAGTTAATAGTTAAACATTCAATTGCACGTCAACACTGAATTTCATTTCCCTGAAATGTTCAAAACCTGATACATATTTGATCTTTAAATGGCTTCTGAACTAAATCAAGCAATGCCATTTTGATCGTGTTAATCGTGTTCAGAAATATATATTGAGTTCACAATACATTAGTAACCATTAGAACAGAGCATCGGGTTAAAGGTCAAGAATTGGAACGTATCGCTTCTTCTTACTTTACAAGTACGATTCCCAGACCCGAGCGTTCACTAGTTACATGTACCTACAGCAGGGTGATAATCACTCGTAGTGATTAATTTCATGACCCACTTTCATCAAACAAGTGACAATGAAATTTGAAAAGACAGCCACACAACCATGACAAGAACGTCCCTATTTTAAAACCACAATTGCGTCGTCACAGTTAGCTAATATTCTCTGCACGTTAGAATGTTGCAATAATAAAACTGCACAGGCTCAAAGTCTGACGCAACCTGAGGATTTGGCCACCAGTATCAACTTGCAATATGCCGCTT
The DNA here is from genome assembly GCA_002633005.1 of Phoronis australis. Classification (NCBI taxonomy): domain Eukaryota; kingdom Metazoa; phylum Phoronida; family Phoronidae; genus Phoronis; species Phoronis australis. The sequence continues at coordinate 139,424 of NMRA01000721.1, read as the reverse complement.
GGAGTTTCCAACATATAATTAGTGAGTTTTTATATGTACATTTCTGGCAGATACCTGGCAAACATCTAGCAATTCGCGTTTCTCCTTCCATCTTTTAATTGTTGCGAAATGAAGTTCAAAAGAACACTAACAGAGAACAGTCTCATTGATGTCTTGGTGGTAAACACACATGTCACGTGTGAGTATGAAATAGTGCAGAATACATCTTTGACGCGTTTTGTTGACCAGTATTTTTGGATACTTTTGCAAATTTTCAGAAGGGCCGAAAAACGTTCTGGACCACAACAGAACACGTGATCACAGGTCACAAAACATCGACGTTTCCAGTAATTCTTTAACGATTAACTTAACAAACTATGTGATGGGAAAACGTATTATTTTTATGTAATATGTTGAGATTATCCAATTACAGTATCCCAGACAGCATCGCATTTCTACTGTACACTGCTAGGTCCCGTTGTTTGAACGCACGGTCGACGTAAATGCTGAGGATCATGATTTGGAAATATCATGCAACAGCCTGTTTGAACATGAGTCTCATTGGTTCTTTTGATCACAAATAACATCAAACGCTTGGATTACAAAACTGGGCTCACTCATAGCCGAACGGTAGCCATGACTGGTGTTTCAGCAGACTGGTTTTGAGTTGCCAACTATTGCAAATCAGACGCGACATTTATTGGAACAAGCGCCAAGTCCTCTACAAATCGCCACCTGTAACTCGTGAACATCTTCAATAAGGCGCCAATAGCTTTGGCAAGCACCCACCTCTCCTTTAACTCTCTGAAATTGATACTCAAATCTGCAAGACGCGTTTAAAAAGTGGTAAACAGATCAAAGTTTCGAGTCGCAGGGTTTAATGTTTGTAGTGGTTGTCGTTATGGTCAGAGTTAGGGTTCGGGGTTAGGGATCGGGGTTAGGGTCAGGGTTCTGCTCTTATCCGTCTTGAAACTACGTGGCACTGGTAGACGAAGAGTTGATTTTAAAAATAGCGATTTCACATAGGCTACAGTTTTCACTTGTACACGCGATCAAGTGATACATTTGCCTGTACTTGAATATATTTAAAGGGGCATTTTCTTATCACGATAAACCAATTAAAGAGACCATGGCCAATCACCATAATGGTATAATTCTTCAATTTGAGTTTTTTGACATGCAGTCGTTCTAAATGGGGTTTTGGACAAGGTTACAATATGGAAAATTTGGTCGTTGACATCAAGCGACTTCTAAGAACTGACTATGAGCGCATAAGCCCATTTATCATATGTTGGAGTGAGACTAGAAAATGCGTTTTGACTACAGAGTTTTTTTTCTTAAAACGTATTTCAAAAATTGTAAAATGTTTGATTTTTCTGTAAATTTATTAACAAGAGGAAAATGAATTCCTCTGTATTAGACGTTGCGAGGTTCTACTTTCATGACAATTTCTTTAAAAGATATATTTGCCAAACATTCGCGTTCCATGCCTCTTTTATAAGTTTACTGATATACCACCACGCATTGTACTTCTTGGGTAATTTTAATAAACAGTGAAATTTAAAAGATTTATTTAGATCATTTCAAAAAGGCAAATGTTTTACCGGTGCAACATGTTATCATTGTTTTTGGTATGGAGGATATGACTCTATGACACATAATTTTGCATTTTTGCACGTTATTTTTACGTCTGTTTTCTATATTCTATCCAAGTAACGGTCGGGTCCAAGTGACCGTCGGCAAGTAGAGGCGTAACATCAAAATGCAGCTGATGTTGATGTTGACCTTTTTGTATTCCTTGTTTGCTTGTCATAAAAAGGTCGTGATCGTTCCATACAGAATATGAAAGTCTTGGACACCGTATATTTTTGACTTTTCATTCTTTACGGAATATCAAAAATAAAATGTTGAATAAGGTAAATCAACGATCGCGCCAGTATTTTTATGCAAGATAGGAAACGGTGTCCATGCCGAATTACAATATTTACAATGTCAAACGAGTGTCAAAAAACTCAAGATACAACCAGTTTCATGATATTTGTCATGGTCATAGTCTCTTTAATTGATTCCTCGCGATAAGGAAATGCCCCTTTAAATATATTCAAGAACAGGTTAATGTATCAATTTATCGCGTGTACACGCGAAAACTGGCCGGCAAAGCGCTCTTTTAAAAGCAGCAGTTCTCTTGGCCAGGTCACTGCCTCGACGTCTGGAGACTCAGAACAGCAGAACAATGCGTTTGCATTTTTTGGCAAAATGGGAATTACGTGATGTATTGACTTTGCTGAACATCAATCTTGATAAGAGGAATGGTTTTGGTAAAATGTGTTTAATTTGTAGAGAAGAGTTTGTCCTGTTCCAGGACGTTTTCTCACTTAGCAATTTGTTCAATACCATTGTCATTAACAAGTTGAATTGTTCTCTGTGTACTTGTTCTTAACCAGTAACACATCATATACCAAGGATTGCTTAATTGTGTTATTTTCCTTAAACTACTTCACACTTCAGTTGTATTTTAATAATAACCTAATCCAATATCATTTTAATCATGTATTGGTGTTCTGTCTTAATTCTATTCCTGTTTGTTAGTGACCTAAATTTGTTAGAAACTATTTTGGACCTGGGGGAGGAGTGAAACTGGATTTCTAAGTTAGTTTCACCGTGTTTTTGAATTGATACACGCAGCAGGTATTCGGGTAGATATACTGTTCTTTAAAATGATGATCTATTCCAACCACGAGTAATATATTACCCGGTTAACAGAGAATAAATTTGGTAATTCTGTATACAATTGTATTTCAACCTTTGCATGACAAGTAATTAGGATTCACAGTGAAATTAGTGATTGTAAATTTTGCTATAACTTGTTCATTGTTTCTGCAGGGCCGCACAGCACTTCACAAAGCAGCAGAGAGGGGCAGGTCGGAGGTGGTGAGGGTGCTGGTGCAGGGTGGGGCCAATGTAGACGTGCAAGACAAGGTAATAGAAACTACTTGAGACGACATTAGAATTAAGACAATGTTATCTTTGTTACAAAAGCTGTAGACTATCTGAAGTTTAAATAAATATTTTGTGTGTAAAAACACTTTTCATATCTCATGATTTCAACAAGTATTTTTCAATCTGTACTGTGTACATGCATCTTAAGAAACATCGAGGTTTGAATTGTGTCAACAATATATTTGTGGTCTTAAAGTTGACTCTTTTCTATTCTTAATGACAATCGTCCATTCAACATTACAACTTTATATTAAACACGAAGCCAGAAAATCGGTGAAGAAATACAACATGGCGGGATCGCTGTCAAGTTATGCAGGAACTCTGTAATTTCTGGCAATCGACGTCTACATTCTACAACATGTTATGTTGATACAGCAACGTTTTAAAATCTGTAACACTTGGTTCTTGAAATCATTACAAGTATTGTAGCGTCTTAGAGGGGTCAGTAATGTTTCATTCATGTCACATTACAAGTTCACTTTTCCCCGTGTATGTTAATTAGCTCTAAACGTTGATCGTCCATTCACACATCTCCATTATATATTACATAGATGGGCATGACACCGCTGTACAGGGCAGCACGGCGTGGTCATACAGACACAGTGAAGGTGATGTTGGCCAACAAGGCCAGTGTAGATGTACGTGATAAGGTAAGTAATGACACGCAGGTTGTTTAGTTGAACTAGTTGTTTACACACACGATGATTAAAACTGTTTAGGAACACATTTTGTTGATATTTTTCACAATTTATTGTCCAAAAACAAAAAGTTCAATGTCGTCTGCTTTTCTTGGTGAAGAACCAAAGCTGCGTAGAGTTGTAACATGTTCTGTAACGTTTTAAAATCTGTAAAACTTGATTCTTGAATTCATTACAAGTATTGTAGCGTCTTAGAGGGGTCAGTAATGTTGCATTTATGTCACCTTACAAGTTCAATTTCCCCCGTGTATGTTAATTAGCTCTCAACGTTGATCGTCCATTCACACATCTCCATTATATATTACATAGTCGAGCGAGACACCGCTGCACTGGGCAGCAGAGGGTGGTCATACAGACATAGTGAAGAAGTTGTTGGCCAACAAGGCCAGTGTAGATGTACGTACTGAGGTAAGTAATGACACACATGTTGTTTAGTTGAACTCGTTGTTAACAAACACGATGATTAAAACTGTTTAGGAACATATTTTGTTGATATTTTTCACAATTTATTGTCCAAAAACAATGACAAGTTCAATGTTGTCTGCTTTTTTTGGTGAAGAACCAAAGCTGCGTAGAGTTGTAACATGTTCTGTATCGTTTTAAAATCTGTAACACTTGATTCTTAAAATCATTACAAGTATTGTAGCGTCTTAGAGGGGTCAGTAATGTTTAATATAAGGATAGTTTATATAAGGATAGTTTAAAATGTTTAGGGACACATTTCCTTGATCTTTTTCTCAATTTAATGTCCCAAAAGCACAACAAATTGAATGTCGTCTGCTTTACATTCGTGAATTGCCAAAGTTGCGTAGAACGGCCAAAGCATGTTCTGTTGTTACAGCAACGTTTTAAAATCTGAAGCACTCATGTTGATTCTTGAAATCATTACAAGTATTGTAGCGTCTTATAGGGGTCATTAATGTTGCATTTATGTCACCTTACAAGTTCAATTTCCCCCGTGTATGTTAATTAGCTCTAAACGTTGATCGTCCATTCACACATCTCCATTATATATTACACAGAGGGGCGGGACACCGCTGCACTGGGCAGCAGGGGAGGGTCATACAGACACAGTGGAGGTGATGTTGGCCAACAAGGCCAGTGTAGATGTACGTGATAAGGTAAGTAATGACACACTGGTTGTTTAGTTGAACTAGTTGTTAACATAAGGATAGTTTAAAATGTTTAGGAACACATTTTGTTGATATTTTTCACAATTTATTGTCCAAAATCAATAAGTTCAATGTCGTCTGCTTTTCTTGGTGAAGAACCAAAGCTGCGTAGAGTTGTAACATGTTCTGTAACGTTTTAAAATCTGTAAAACTTGATTCTTGAATTCATTACATGTCAAGTATTGTGGCGTCTTAGAGGGGTCAGTAATGTTTCATTTATGTCACCTTACAAGTTCAATTTCCCCCGTGTATGTTAATTAGCTCTAAACTTTGATCGTCCATTCACACATCTCCATTATTTATTACATAGTGGGGCCGGACACCGCTGCACACGGCAGCACGGTATGGTCATACAGCCACAGTGAAGGTGATGTTGGCCAACAAGGCCAGTGTAGATGTACGTAATAAGGTAAGTAATGACACACAGGTTGTTTAATTGAACTAGTTGTTTACATAAGGATGATGAACACACAACATGTGACTTGGCTGAATCATTCAATGATTTAATTAATCGTGATTTATGATTTCATTTTAAAGATTGACATTTTTGTTGCATTCCACCGCACGTGACGTGACGTGCACGCGACTTTAACTAATTATAAACAGTTTTTAGTTCACCTAGACTTGCACAGTGACTTGGTTCTTTACTTGCATTTCCACAGCACTCATTAAATGAATGTCGATCTGTTGTAATGTATGAGATCAAGTTGTTATATTTGAAACACTCTTTTCAATCACCACTACATCAGATCAGAGGAATTTTAAAAAATCCCGCGCAAGTTTTTTCTGAGTTTAAATGTCAGGTTTTAGTCTCGTCCTGTTGAGTCACACCCTTCATCAGTATTGCAACTGATGTTGAAGTTTCAACTGGCAAAGTATAAAACTCGACGACTTTTTCACCCACCCACATCACTACTGTATAATGCTGATCAACATTATCTATTTTTGTTCACTTACTGTAGTCGGGTGACACACCGCTGCACGTGGCATCAGCAGGTGGACATACAGAGGTAGTGAAACTACTGTGCAGGGAAAGCGGATGTGACATCAATACCGTCAACGAGGTATTGCAAGAGTGTTGCACTCTTTGAATAGTTGAGACTGCAATAAATGTGTTTTAAATGTAATATGAGTTCGTAAAACTATTTATTCGTAATAAATACCTTGTCAAAATGATCTCTCTCCTACGTACAATGTAATAATTCAGCACAAAATAAAAACAGACCAAACGCGCTTTCACCGGCAGACAACAGCCACAGGTTCAGATTTTCTCACTTTAATTATAAAACAAGCAGGTTTTTAATCGGTTCACTGCAAGGAATCAGATGCGCGTTTAGGAAGGAAATCTTGGAAGGTTTTAGTCTTGCCTAGTTTAATATAACGATAATTTAGCAATCAATTTATCCATGTGTTTTAACCCCATGGCTTAACTGTACATGTATTTCAACCTCACCACACAACCGTGTATGTTCCTGCCATGGTCGGATTTACTATTCTATGATGTTGAAATCTAGGGCGTGACTGAGGCAAAGCCCCGGGCAGTCCGTCGAAAGCACAAGTCCTTTTATCACGGTGCCAAGCCGAGCCCTCTGAACTTAGAAAACGAGCTGTGATCCACAATACATGTAAATCCAAAGTCTGTGTATACATGCGCAGGTGCTTTAAATTGTGTATACACTGAAGCTGGTTTGTTTACGATTTTTGCGTGAATTTTGTTGTCGGAAACAGTACTGTGCTTTTTACCTGTCGTCTGCTTCACTTGTTTCAAAAATATGGCATCGTGCTTCATCTCGTTGATCTCTCGTCTTTTTGCTAAGTAAGCAAGTTTTATTGTTTAGCTGCGGAATGTTTTAAAGATATAAGGATGTATTTCATCATTTCCATGCGGAGCTTGAGTTGTACGTGATTTCTTTTTGAAACAACTTGAATAGATATGGACGTGATTTGTGTTGATGGCCACGTTATCAAAAGTTTCATGTGTCAAACATACATTAACCAGTCCAAAAATCTAATGTACTGCTTTTAAAATGTACAACAGTAACTTCAAAATGATGTAGGAACTTATCCAAGGTCCACCACATTGGAGAATGAATACACCTGATGTTCGGAACTGATTTTACAGTTTTGTGGGTAGTGCTCACACGCTACTCTGAGTTTGAGGATTTGTTCATTTATCAACAAACTATTCCATCAAAAAGACCTACATCTTGCTTTAAAACCACTTCTGTACATATTTAGTTTCAGTTATTTAATCGAAGCGTCATTGATTTATTTATATGCCATGAAACGTGTTGGTGAAAGCCATTTTCATTCAAACTGCTATTGCTGCTCTGTGCGCAAGCCAGTGATGTCAGTGTATTTTGCTCTGGGAATCCCTTCATAATCGCCACATGCAGTAACAAAGCGATGAATACTGACTGTTTGTTATAAGTGACACGTTTTGTACCCTTATAATATCAACACAATTATTTAAGTTTGCCAACTTCAAGCTAAAAGAATTCAAATTTATGCCGGGATATCTTGCAGAAAAATAGATTAATTACGAATGGGTGCCTGCTTCGCTAAAAATTGAAATTGACAAATAAATCACTTAGATGGTAATTTTTATGTTTCAAAAGTTCAGATTGATGCCAGTATTTGTGCCTCGTTGTTTAAACAAAAGATGGCGGTATGTGAGTCTCGATGGTGTACATGTGTCGTTGAAGTTGACTTTACTGGTAAACATGGTATTTATAAGATGATATATTTATTACCGAAGTTAACAAAACATGCCTTCAGTAGAGCAAAAGCGGTTATTTTTGTATCAATAAAACGGGAAACAAAACCAACGTGTGGAACCTTTGCTTTCCTAGAATTTTGCAAACTCGCAAGGAAATAACAAATTATTTCGTTTGCTCAGTTGCACTTGATTCAGCGATTTTAGTTGACCAAAGTGAATACGTTTGTGAATCATTTTGGTCATTTTGTTTTTTTTCCGATAGAGTACAGTACAATTGCCAGTTATACTGATCGTGGCAAACTGTCGTATTTTTTTGATTGTTCCAGCAGTGCACACCGTGAAAATGTTCAGGTGTACTGACTCATGATAAATCCGGCACATTCCAGGCTATAGCCCTCACTTTCAGTTCTGCTAAAGAAAATGGCACTCATACACTGTATATTTCCAGTCGGCTAAACACAAAAGTTTCGAGCTGTTGTGGTCATTACAGTACTCGTAATGTTCGTTCGACTAGTTCGATTAAACGGGTCGTTTCTTCTGTTGCTACGATTATCTCACCCGTTTTCTGGCAGACCCAGTTTTACCGCTTTATATCAAGTTTTCAATTTTCCTTCTCTAATACTGACAACTATTCAGTAGCTGAACTAAATAACATTGACTATGTGTCATGAATATTGTTATTTTGTTAGTTTTCACAGCGCAGACTCCTTAGTGTCTCTTGTCTACAGGAATCCTAAGTGTCGACGTTTTTAACAGTTGATGAAGAAATTCATTTCACAGATTAATACGCATGCCAATAGTGCCTGTACTTTCCTCGTGCGTTCAAATTCATTTTATTGAAACAAAACGTTAAAATTCGGAAATATCAAAGTATAGCTCATATAATAGACGTAATTGACATTTGACATGGATTTTGACGTCCATTTATTATTCCTCGAATATTTACTCAATAACGGATTTTTACGGCACCTAACTTAGTTTGCCCGCTGATGGCCACGCGTGTCCTTTGATGAAACCGTCATATAACGCTTCAATAAAGCATGATGCAGTTTCTGGATTCGAAGTTGGACATCCTTTACAATCATTGTGGCGTACGGGAGAGAAATGGCACGTCTTTCTTTTCTCTCCGGGACTGCAAAGTCCGAATTCTTCCAGTCAATGCATACAGTATGGACGGTTTAAGAAGTTAATTCCACACGCCGTGTATGTCCAACACGCTGTGCGCAAAAGGGTTGTGAGTCCTTACCTATCGAATATTTATTTGGTTGGAAACTCTAAATATTGGCATCTGAAAAAATCAACTTTCACGCAAATTACTCTCAGAACGCAGCCAATGTTGTCCATAAAGTGAACGTTTGCAAATCTACATTTTGTGGAAGAATTGAATTAGACAGCCGACATGAATTAAGTGAAACAATTTCGTGTGCGAAAATGGACTTTTGCGGTATTACTTGGTGAACTTGTCGTGTATATTTTTTGGAAAGATTCTAAAAATGTGCCAATCACGAAACAAACAACGCTAATTTTATAAAGATGGTCGATTGCTAGAACGTGTGGAAGATTTGAGCATATTTGAAAGAAACGCACAGCAGTAGACGCGTGCATTTGAATCGTTTCATTTATTGTGATGGTGACACATCAGTTTACGTAGCGTCTGAGAATGGTTAACGAACGAACAGTCTTGGAAGTAATTTTTGAAAAACGTGTCAATGTCGCAGTTGTCAAACAGGTAAAACACCAATGTAAATCACATTGTGTAGCAAGACAGAACTTTAAAAAATATTGAAAACACATTCCGACTTAACTTTAATTTTCAAGTGTTGTGTTCTCTTCATCTAAGCGCTCAATATTCGTATAAACGTTAGTGCTGATTGTCCAGGTTACCACAGTTTTAGATCACGACATACATTACATGTATAATTTATACTCACCTCAATTTTAACACAGCTTTAATTTTGTACGTAATCTGAATCCATTTCCGGAACATTTACTTCCATGTTCACTAAAGATATGTTAGTGATTGGTGGCAACATGTTTTTGTTCGACCACATCTTATGTTATCATAAGTATAAACAATAGATTCAAATTGCCCTAATCATTCAGTGAAAAGCTACCAAAGTTCGTTGGATTACAAATTTATTTTTGTGAATGAAATATATCATCATCGTTTCTTTCGGTTTGTATTTTGCAAATTTTTCTAGCTATCTTCACTGAAATTGTCACCAAAGTATCATTTACACAAACCTGTTCAGTTATTTAATGTTATTTGTGCCAGTCCGTTCAACTTTGCATACATTAGTCGTGCTTAGATGTCGACGGGTGCCACCACTCGGAAATTTAGTGAAGCTTGCTTTAGGGCCGAGGCAATAACTGTCATGTCAGCAAAAGTTTTATTGATTTTCTTATACATGTACAGTGTACACAATTCCAATATTTGCCTTGTGAGCCAATATGTCTGTTTTATACATTTTTACCTTATGTGCACAAAGTTACGCAAACGCGTGGATTTAAAAAAATACAAAAGTATAAAAAAATAATTATGCGCACATATACAACGGATTTTCACCTGTGCCTATAAGCAAGGCATAAGCATGCGTCTACAAGTATATGTGAAACACTTTCTTTATTTCCTAAGCACGGAACGCACTTGTTATGTTGTGCAGTGGGTTACGATTTCCTTGGTTTACTCGAAAGAAGTAAAGTGCATTACAATGTGACAAGTAAATATATCACACGCATGTACAGCATATGCTTAAGCGGTCGAATAAATGTCAGTGGCAATCTGACTATTCGTGTATTCGATCAGCAACACAGATATTGATACCTGAAGGCTAATCCTACTGTGACAGAAGAATGGACAAATTCAGTTGACATGATATAGACCGAGCATCTGCTTGAGCGAAATCAGTTTGCAAAAATTAAAAAAGAAAGGACCAAATAGTTTACGTAAGCCAGTGGTGTGCCAGCTGCAAATGACTAACGTTCGTTGAAAAATAACGATCACACCCAGTTGGCTCAAGGATTAGGATCATTCATTATGATTATTAAAAATGAATAAGATTACATGGCGTATCAATTTTGTTTACTTTCTATACATGTACATTTTTCACCTGCCTTATCGAGAGTCACATCGCTCTTCTAACACCCAAAATAGCTTGACAGCAACAAAGTATCCGTTAGATTTGATTAAAATAAATCAAAGTTGCTTCATTATGTCCTCGATTAAGTATCAGACAATTCCTTTCGCTAATCTGACTGAAAATAGACCACTTAGCTTTTATTTACATGTGCAGTTCAACCAGGAATTGAAATGGTGCTAATGTGTACTGTGTTCAGCTTAACTAAAAACCTTGAAATTGACAAATGAATCACCGAGATGGTATTTTTTATGTTTCAAAAGTTCAGGTTGATGCCCTATTTCGGTTGTTTAAACAAAATATGGCGGTATGTGAGTCTCGATGGTGTTCATTTTGTCGGCGAGGTTGCCTTTACTTGTAAACATGGCTTTTATAGGATTATAAATTTATTACCCATGTTCAAAAACATGACTTTAGTAGAGCCAAAACGGTTAATTTTAGAGTGATAAAACGAAAAACAAAATCAAGGAGTGGAATCCTCGCTTTCCTAGGCTTTTACAAACTCGCAAGGGAATAACAGACTATTTCGTTTGCTCAGTTGCAGTTGATTCGGCGAATTTAGTTAGTCATGGTGAGTGCGCTTTTGATCATGTTCATCGTTTTGTTTTTCTTCAGGCTTAGGCGGATATATTTGAGTACGAGTTTTTAGACATCTTGATGAGCTTAGCAGTATCTTGCCTCACTCTTAACGTAAATAATGCAAATGACAAATCTGATTAAAAAATGTCACAATCATATAGGTACAGTTGGTAGCGCTTTGTAAAATACAAAGTACACGTAGGTGTCGAACACACCTTGGTACGTCGTCAAGCAATCGTGAGCTATCATTCATAAACTGAGTAAACAACGTGCTTTTGCATCACGTGTTCAGTCCGTGGCACTTTAGTGTATTCTAGTTTTTTAAGTAGTTATAGTTATAGTGTATGGTATATCGGTAAATAAATAATCCTATGCTTAGCTTTACCAATAAAGTACAATGCACACACAATCCTGCTCTTGACAAACTGTCGTATTTTTATTTTTCCAGCAGTGCACTAAGTCAAAGTCTTCATGTTTTTAACTCACGGCAAAACTAGCATAGCACGTAATATATCGCTCGAGGAGGCAGTGTGGCCTGGTTGATAAGTGCCTGCTTTCTTTACTCGAGGTCGTGGGTTTGAGTCCCACCAGGTCACACTGCTAAACCCTTGAGCCAGGTTTCTAGCTCCTCAGCTCGGTTTTAACCATATATGAATAAAGCATAAAAATATTTCCAGGTGATCAGTGCAATGTGTCCACATGCGAGGCCTGCGCCCGCCTGGTACTACGTGTATCAGACCGCCTGCAATTTTTAATATATCGCTCACTTTCCGTTCTCTTAAAGAAATTAAAGAATAAAGAAAAAAAAACAGAATGTATATTGTTTTGCGACACTCTTAAATTTGCAGTCGACTAAATTCAAAAATTTCTGGCGCTTGGGCGGTACGACACTCGTAATCTTCGGTCGACAAAAACGCTGTAGGTTAGTTTCTTCTGTTGCTATAATCATTTCACTCGTTCCTTTAGCAGACCCAAATTTTCTGCTTGTTATCAAGTTGTCGCTTTTCTTTCTCTAACACTGACAACTATGAAAGGAGGTGATCTACGTAACATTGACTATTTGTCAGGAACTAAGTTATATTTTTATTTTTCACAGTGCAGACTCTTTAGCAACATAACAATCGTAAAATAGGTGGCAGTGTCGCTTGTTTACAGTAATGCAAATTATCGCTGTTTTCATAATTTATTAAGAAGTTACCGCTAGTTCATTTTTATGATTACGCTTTTCAACAAGGTCTTCGCTTTCCTCACCCGGCCAAAGTCATATTATTGAAACATTATATTATGTAAATTTAGTGTGGAAGTTTTTGAAAAGTCATACAGGTATAGACTACACAAAAGACGTAACTTACATTCGTCTTTGAACTAACAATCCTAGATTTAATCAAGAACTGATTTTTCAGTAACTAAGCAACAAGGAACATTGTGATGGGTGCGCTCTCTTCAGGTGCCAAATACCGACCATAGGTGTCCTTTGATGAAACCGCTATATAACTCTTTAATAAATCACAGAGTCTGGATTCCCAAGTTGCACATTCTGTACCAATCTGAAGTAAAACTGAAGTTTGATGTTACCGCTCAATTTGACCCCCGGTAAAGGAATTGTACGTCTTTCTTATTCTCCGCCACCGAACGCTTCCGATTTGTGCATACAGTATTGACGTTTTATGAAGTCAAACACGAAATTGTCTGCAACTGCATTCCACTCATTGTGTATGTCCAATAAAATTCAGCCTAGGCAAAATGATTCTGATTCGTAATGTGTCGAGTATATATTTGGTTAGAAACTCCCTCAGTTCGCACGCAAATCTGTTGCAGAACGCCTGCAGAACATCGTGCAATCTTGTCCATACTGATTTTAAAACAAAGACTTTCAAATCTACAAGGTCTGCCAATTTCACTGGAGTCGGCCGTCGTGAACAGGAGTAAAAGGTTTCGTGAGTAAAATGGACATTTCAAGTACAAATTGGTAAACGTTGACGTGTTGCTTTAAATGCAAAATTCTGAAGATATACCAATCACGATGCAAGAACTCCGTTGTTCGATTGCTAGTGGGATGTTTGAGCGACTTTTTATAAAAACGCATAACTGAAGATGTGCTTGGGCCTGAAAAATGAGGAAAGAATAAGAGACGCTGTGACGTGAAATTTAAAGAAGTTGCCTACTTAATGCTAATTGAAATGGATTATCAGGGTGTATTGTACAGTCATGTTGTTCTCAAATTGTGTATTGAGCTAGTCCTTGAATTAAAATTAAAATAAAAACACGGCTTGATTATTGGATCTTGTAAAATGTGAAAACGCATATCGGTTTCAAGTAGCGGAAGATCACAGCGGTGAAAAGAAGATGGTCGGCGACAAGAACTATTCCGTTGGTGTGGCATTTGTCGTTGAAAGCTTGACTAATACAAAGTTATTGTCAAACTGGTGCTCGATAAAATCAAAATCAGTCGAAATGGTTTAATTTTTAACGTACCTGATTAATGTATTTGATTTTCCTCTGATATCTATCTCTTTTCAGTTCTGACTGGAAGTGTCTCTTATCTCAGTTAGGCTAGAGTAAACTCTCCGCTACTCCCGGGGGACTTGATTCAAATGAATAATAACTCGATCGTTTTGGTTTTGCTTAATTATTTGTCATTTCTTTATACAATTTGAAGTTTCTGCGTCACGCAATTCCACAACCGTGTTCAGCTGTAGGAACATGGCTCCTTTCCTTTTTGTTTTGTTAAATTTGAAAAACTATTTGGCAAACATTCACCTTTATTCAATTTTGAAATTCTTTGTTAAATGAAAACTACTAAAAATGTACCAACCATGAAAAAATCACTAAATTTAAGGCGGATGATCCATTGCTAGTGCTTGTGGAATATTTAAGCATTTTCTTTGAACAAACGAAGTACATTACATCCGTCCGGAACTAAACATATAATGCATTTTTAGAACACTAAAATGCAAGTGACCCGTACTATGTAAGGCAATGGCGTTCATTTTGGCTTACCAATCAGGACAAAAACTTTATGTAATGGTTAAGATTATGAAATAATGCTTCTCTAAAGAACAATAAACTGGCAAGCAAACTGCAGCAGCGAATTCCAAAAGTGGTGAACACTGAACACTGTCTGGGTGCGGAGTAGCTGTGCTGTATGGTGTTGTGCGATGTGTTCACACGTATCTTGTTTTCCTTAACTTAATCATCATTATTTTAATATTAATAATACTATTGTCACGCGCATTCTGTTACACGTCTTTGTGCTACGTTTCTTATGGCCTTATAAGCAAAGTAAGGAAGTTTTACAGAGCACTTTAAAATAGTAATGGCCCATCCTATACAGCCGTGACCTTAAGTTCGAGTGAATGGCCATACAGTACAATGAGGTCATGGCCTTGTATTCCGGGGATTACGGTACATGTGTATTTATTTATTATAGTGACATAAGGGTACCAGTAAATACAATATCAAAGACAGATTATTCACCACACCCCCCAGCCTCAATGGGCTTACTCAGTCACCTAATAATAATTAAATCATTACATAACAAATTGCACAAGCTCAAATATGACCACTTCAGACTAGTTTATAAACAAACAATTACTTCTACATGTATGTTTACGGAAACATTGACAATCCGTACGAGTTGCAGACATTAGATATACTCTGTGAAGTGGACCAATAAGCTAAATAGCAATGGAGTTTTTAACTGATGTATTGAATATGTCCTTTATTTTGAAACTAAATGCTGGGCTTGGTTTCCGGGAGTTGTACATGTACGTGACTAA
>NMRA01000721.1:93298-123869 GCA_002633005.1 Phoronis australis | reverse complement strand
AACTTTACCTGATTAGTGAACATGTCATCTAACTTTGCTATAACTTTACCTGAATAGTGAACATGTCATCTAACTTTGCTATAACTTTACCTGAATAGTGAACATGTCATCTAACTTTGCTATAACTTTACCTGAATAGTGAACATGTCATTTAACCTTGCTATAACTTTCCGACGTGGTGTTATCTTCCCGTTAGTAAAGTATCAGGTTTAGTTTTATTAGTTGTATCATGTAGTTGCAAAAACTTCTAAGGCTGTAAGTATGTATGTCATCATTTCAATGTTCATGTTTCGTTTTACACGGTGCCACGAAATATGTTGGTTCAGGTCGGTTTCATTCGGACTGTTAATTTTGTGCTATGCACTGTTTTTAATGTTTCTTCGCACAAGCGGCATCAGGCTAATTTGTCTGATTCATTAAAAACCTTAAAATTGACCGAAACTCTCTAAAATAGTAACCTTTATGTTACCAAATGCCTGCTGTTATTTGTGCCTCGTTGTTTAAACTAAATATAGTTTTGTGTGCGAGTCTCTACATGTGTCGGTGAAGTTGGGTTTACTTTTAAATATGATATACATCTGGTGAAACAGTCTTGATCAGAGGCATTACTTGGGAGTGTTATGACAACAAATACATCCATCATCGGAAATGTTGATAGAGATTGGTGCCCTTTATCTTGACTGATTCTCCTAGTTGTCTGTGACCGTAATTTATGAGAGATGTGTAAATTGCAAATCAAAATACTGAGTTAACTCCGCCACTCAGTTTGTCTGGCAGTGTTCATTCGTGATTCATTGGTCTACCCTGATTAATTTGAAGACAGTGTCATGCAGTTACCTCTCGGGCTGATCTACAGTAGGTCTATTTTGAGATCCCGTTATTCTTAATCTTGCAGGGATACCCCGCCACTGAAATTGTCTGGCAGTGGATAATTTTGATACAGTGAATTGAGTAGAATTAAAATTTACAAAAGTACGCAAAAGTATGCGCATATACAAAGAAATACAACTTAATTTACTGTATGAATGAAGCATAAGACAAGATTCTTTATAAAAATACTGGAGTAAGATTTTCCCCTGATGTTCTTTTTAGTTTGATAAATGCTACACCACTCTTTATTAAAACGACTCTTAAGAGCAATTCAAACTTGTTGAAGAGGCTTTTTAAACTTCTCAAAGGGTGGCGACACTGTACTGCAAGAAGCAGCTTGCAGTCTGGTGAATTATCAGTCAGTTGAAAAGTGTGGTGTTGTCCCTGTTTTCAATAATACAAAATAAAAAGTCGTCGGTTCTTGGCCTCAAAATTGAAAATTCAACTATAGTTGCTTTATCCTTTGATTCTGATATTCTCTTCAAATAAGCTATTGCCCCTTTTACCGATAAATGTCCACGACTGGCCCCCACGGAAAACATGTACCGACTATGTCAACAGACATTTCAGTGGATTTTAAGGTGGCGTGATTATATGTTAACATACACAAATGTCTCAAGATTTGACTGTATTGCTGAAAATCGCATCTTCCCAATGTAGCTGCACGTGTTTCAGCTCGTCGTTAAATTAAAAACTTCTGAAACTTGACAAAAAGTTAAACTTAGCCGAGCTTTGCCGCTGACGCCCGGTCTGCACTCAAGAAAATACCCCTGTCAACCCCTGATTGTCGTTGATATAAGTACGAACCACACTCTCACTTTTGCTCATTAATAGGACACTGTACCTGCCCAAGTACCATGAATGCAGCCATTCATCTTTATCGTTCCGCTTGCTGCGTGTGCGCGTATTGGGGCCATGCGCCTTCATTGTGTTTATGAGATGCAAAATGGCAAACATTGACGTACATTTAGTCAAATGAAAAGTACTGACACTTGATGAAAAAATAAAATAAAAACTTCCCGTTTATGAAAGGCACCTGGAACTACAAGTGCGTCTACACTGTACGTGCAAAGCATTTGAACAAAATTATTTCATTTGGACAACAGCCCCATTCGGCGTGTACTGGTGTTTTGGCCAAAATACACGCACATACACGAACGGCAATTGTTAGGTACATGTATAAAGTGCGAAGCGGAGAAACTTCGCTAACAGGGCGTAAGATTGCCATTGCGGGTGTTGAATGTTGACTCCACACTGAGGTTGATCTCAGAAAAGCGCTTCGCACCTAAATTTTAAACAATTAAGGGGACCCAAATCCAGCTTTCGGAACTTCGATATCCTACAAATTTTACTTACAAACAGCTAGACAAACGCATACCTAGATGAATTGCCGAAGTGGTCCTTAATAAAAAATGTAGACTTCAACGAAATCCTTGCAACTAAACGTGTAGAAAAATGGAAAGAGTTGTAGGTTCATTTAATTTGATAACTGTGTGTGAATTGAAGCAACACGGGAATGATTCGTTGCACATGGATTTGACTTATGTTTACCCATCTGAAAATATCGACGACATTCTACGATTCACCAATGACTATTTCCAATTAGTTACAAATTGGAGACTCATTTGCAAACCTTCGATTCGTGTATAACTATTTTCAATTACTCATTTGCAAATCTGAAACCTTTTCAACTTGCATACACGTCATTATAATCCTTACGTAATCCGCATATAGCGCAAATCAACAAAACGCGCCGGACCTACTAACCCCCTGTGCCAGACAAGCAAGCGTTTTGTCAACTTGCATGAAACATTGCGAAATGGTGCTTGGACTTAAACTAATCGCGCATTTCTCCAAATTTGGTAATTGCTAGTCCCCATCTGCGGTGCAGATGATAGTGCACTGGAGCTAGGCTGTAACGGCACTCAAATCTTTTCCACCTCGTAATCAGAGTCACCGATTTGCACTATCTAACAAATCAGGTCTCTCGTACTTCATGCGCAGGTGACTTGGACACTGACAAACGCTACGTCGAGTTATGTTGCAGTCAAAACGCTGACGGCATGTTGGTCTTCCCACATTTCGTCTCAAACGTGTTATGTCCAAAAGGGGCCACAGCCTTACAAAATCCTGTTTGGCAGTATTTGGCGTCCAGTTTTTATTTCAATTCGAACACAAATATTTATTTACGTTGAAAATTTGAATAAAACGTGAAGTATGCAAGAAAGGTAATGAGATGCTTAGAAATATTCGCTGAAACCTCTGGTTCGCTTGGTACTTTAAATCAATGGAAACAGAGGATTTTGAAGTTGATCATCGAGATTTTTGAAGTTCTTTAATCATTTTTTTTAAAGAAAATTTAAACAATTCTTACCTCGTGTCTTGCACTCTGGCCCACGGGGTCCAATCTCTAACTGCAGATGTACAGACTATGTCAACAGACATTTCAGTGGATTTTAAGGGGGCGTGGTTATATGTTAACATACTCAAATTTCTTCAGATTGACTGTATTGCTGAAAATTCCACCTTCCCAATGTAGCTGCACGTGTTTCAGCTTGTCGTTAAATCAAAAGCTTCTGCAACTTGACAAAAAGTTGAAATTAGCCGAGCTTTGCTGCTGACACCCGGGCTGCGCTCATGAAATACTCTCACTGTTTAAAATTATTACTCATCGATAATACACTGTACCTGCACAACTACCATGAATGCAGCCATTCATCTTTACCGTTCCGCTTTCTGCCTGTGCACGTATGAAGGGCCATGCACCTTGAATGGATTTGCTTATGCGATGCAAAATTACAGACGTCGACGTACAGTACATTCAGACAAATAAAAGTACTGACACTTGATGAAAAAATAAAATAAAATAAAAACATTCCGTTTAAGTGCATTTAAAACGCATGTGTCTACGTGCAAGGCATTTGAACAGTATTATATGTCCTTTGGACAAGCGAATCATTCCGCGTGTACAGGTGTTTTGGCCTAAATACTCACATGTATGAACGGCAATCGTAAAGTGCGAAGCGGAGAAACGGCACTAACATAGTGTGAGACTGCCATCGCACTCGCAGGTGTTGAATGTTGGCTCCACACTGAGGTTGATCTCAAAAAATCCCTTTTCACCTAAATTTCAAACAATTTCGGGGCCCCAAACCCAGCTTTGTGAACCTCGATTTTCTACAACTTTTACTTACAAGCTGCTAGACAAATTTGAGCGCATACCTAGATGGATTGCCGAAGAGGTCCTTGCCGAAAAATGCAGACTTCAACAAAAACCTTGCAACTAAACGTGTAGAAAAATGGAAAGTGTTGTAGTTTCATTTCATTTGACAACTGTGTGTGATTTGAAGCAACATGGGAATGATTACAATGTACTCTTCAGATTATTTCATAACAAGTAATCTCTCTGTGCCTTTGTTTCGTGTAACATCAACCAAGCCTACATATCATGTTGGAATAAAAATGGACTTTTAGACTGTGGGTGGCCCTGTTATTAGAAATTACCTCTGTAAAAGAAAACAATCCAAACAATACACTAATCACGTGATCAAAATGTGGACCAGTGATATCACATATTGTTTTGTAACTCAGCAAAAATAGTCTAGTCTCAGATTACGACATTAAATTACCGTGGAACACCAAAAATATCAACATCCCATAAATGACACGTTGCTTGAAAAGGTGTTTGTGAGCGTATTATCATGACGGAGTAACTAACGTGAAATGTACTTTGAGTTTTGCTCGTGGGCCGTAACACGAGTGGCGCTGTCGTCTGAAATAACGAGCGGAAATCAACTATTGATCGATCTTCCAAACCACCTGCTGGATTGCAAAACCCAGTGACCGGTGCTCCAACTCGTGGTACCCTATACTAGATGGCGGCACTCAAGAGCGGGTTGGCCTGACCTAACATGGATTGGCTGGTGATCAAATACACATCAGGGTCTACACGTTCAAAGCCAGTCTCTGGGGCGGTCAGGCCGTCGTGTTTGATCTCCAACTAACTGGTTATACCAGTGTACCCTGTATGTTCTACACCACTCCTTCGTGTAACCGAGCATAACCACGTGTACACTGTTTGTTCTACAGCTCTCCTTCGTGTAACCCAGCATTACAAGTGTACACTATGTTCTACAGCACTCCTTGGTGTAACCCAGTCTCACCAGTGTACACTGTATGTTCTACAAACCTCCTTCGTGTAACCCAGCATCACCAGTGTACACTGTGCGTTCTACAACAGTCTTTCGTGTAACTCAGCATCCCCAGGGTACACTGTATCTACTACAGCACTTCTTGGTGTAACCTAACATCACCACGTGTATGCTTACATGGCAACGATTCTGCTTCCTCTCAAGTCTCTAATGAGCACAACAAAAGTGTTGATGAAAATAAGCAACAGCCAGTTTTGGAAGAATCGGTATTTGGCATAAACTATTGACATTAATAACTCAATATGTAGTGGTCATTTTAGCACTACATCGGCGGTTGACGAAGTATTTAAAAGTCAATTTCTGCTGCCAATAATTTCAGAAAGAGCAGAAAGTAGCAGTAGGTTCATGTCTACATACATGTAAGATCAATTCTCGGGTCTTGTAATTTTACGTAATATTCGTCTTCCATTCAAACATTTTGTTGCAGGCTGGAGAAACCGCTTACGACGTTTGTGGACGTGGACGCGGGGTCAAGAAATCAAATGCAGAAAACATCAAGGAATTCCTTAAGGTAGCATTCATGAAAATTATCGGGTGATTAGTGTATAATTCTAAAGTATTGCTGACAGTATTTGTGTGATAATATTAAGGTTTTAATAAATGGAGTCGTTTTTATGAAATTTTCACAATTTTGAATACAGCATCTAATACCGCATGAACGCAAAGTTGCGGAATTTCAGATCAAAAATGAAGCCGTTGGTGCAAATTTGTGCGTTGGCATTTCCATCGTTTTTATGATTTACCTGGTAAATAAAAAATCCCTTGGGACTTTCTCTAAAATGACATTTCTAATTTCAAGATGAAATAACACAAACATGCACACTAACACCCACACCCACTCCCACGTACGTACACGAACAGACACACACATTACGCTACCTTTTTGTTTGTAATTACATATTGTTGTTTTACGATTTGCTTGTTCTGTGTAATACCACTAAACGTGTAAACTACACTGTAGTAGTTCCGTGTTGTCAATGAATGCTTTTGACCGTGAAAATATACACTTGGAAACGTAGTGGTCACCGCGTAGATTTACCCGTAAACCAATGAGTCGAGCTCTAGTATATTCCACATTATTTCTACCGGTTCTCAAATTTTAGTATTCCAGTGTTTGCCCCTCTTTCTAATATCTTGACTGTAGTTTCTCCTTTACTTTGTAAGCTGTTTTGATTTAAAAAATGTCAATCATTTTGAAAAATACTGGTAACTACTCAGGTATTCTCCCTCTGCGTACGTGCTAACTTCCACAAAGTCATTAGGTCAAAAGACTTTTCAATTGATTTCACTCAATTGGTGGACACGCCTACTCTGCGGAGGGCAGAATAGTGTTTAATCCATGCTTATTTCAGCCTACATATCACTTCATTTTTACATGATAAAAAAACAAATCACCAAAATCTATTGCATTGCAGCACCGAGGCTTCCAAATGGAAATTCCTCTGTTCTTCAGCTATTTGAAATTTAAAAGTGCTATTTTAATGTATTTAAAAGGAATAAATTTCAATGCAAACCAGTCTGGACTTCTACATATTGTTTATTATGTCGGTAAATACAATAGTTATTAGAAGCAATAAAATAATTTATCAGCGAGGAAAATGTCAGTGATGTCGCAAAGCATAAATCCATACATGGTAATTTCGAGATCTTCCCTAGGTATTTTGTTGCTCAAGTTAATTGATTTACTTTGAAGAGATGCTACTGTACTATTAACTATTTTTGTGCGTTGAATTTTGTTTCGTTTCAGGAAAAGCTGTTCGGAAGAGCGGAAACTGCTACACCGCCAACTGGTAAGAAGGATTGAGTGTTCATAGCGTGAACCTGTCTCCCCTTCCTGACGTTTACTTGGAATGCGTTTTGTATACCTAGTTTCTCTCGAAAAAGTCAAGACTTTGCAAAATTACGTTCCTGAATTAAAAGTGTTTCAGAAGTCTAGCCGGCAGTTTAGGGGCCTGGCCTACAGTAGAAATGTGGTCATCACTGAACAAACTATTTTTTTTGGTGAAATTGGAATGTTCAATTATGAATACAGTGAAGCAAAAATACACATTCGTATCAACACCACTGACTAATGTGATGAACCCTGTTTAAAGTTCTCTAAGTTACTTTTCCGTGTTCATTTCAAACAATCTTTTGAGTCCTACTTGTATATTTGTTAATCCCTCATACTAAACTGTTGACATTTAGAAACACTTCTTAATCCAAATTTGTGAGAGCAATGGACAAAGCATGATGTGTGAAGTTTTGTATTGATATGGTCATTTATTTTTGAGATGAGATGCGGCGGTAGATAAAGTTGGACACTTTTCTAGAGTACTGCTGGACCTTAAAGAGGCATGGCACTGTAAAACTTGTAAAATCTTCATGGGGATGTTAAGTGAGAGTTGTTCATCTTGAATATTGCAAGCGGATATATCCCATACTCTGAAGAAGTTAGACTGTCTAAGGCTTGAAATCACCATTGTGTTGTTTATATCAAGGATTGAACGTCACATTTAAGGGTAATTTGGGAGACTCCGGTGCTCTGGTGGGGGGGGGCTATCTAAAAAGCACGCGTGCCCGTTTCTGAAATTGAGGTGAAGAACTCAATATTTTGAGTTGATGAGGAATTTTCTTTGTTGAGAACTTAACGTGCGTGGATGATTTACTGAAAACAGGGCCAGTGTAAGTTTCCTGTCTGTAGCCTAATAGACTTGAAATGCGGGTGGTCGGTAGCCAAGGAAATTCCCGATCAGTTTCCTCCATATTTTGGTCACTGTTTCACAAGTCAGTGAAAAAAGTACAATTACTATATAGAAAGGTTTTGTCCTTTAATTTATTACTTGAGTGGGTAAATTAGTTAAAATTTGCGTCTTTGCAAAGAGTCAAGGCAATTCTTGTTATTAGGAAGCGTCTTCGAAGTTGTCTCTCCTACCTTGTAGTTTAGCATCAAAATATACCTTCCTACAAAAACAAAAGGCGGGGTGTTCATTTGCACATTATAAATCTTTGTCCAAATTTAGGCGTGGTAGAACTGCAGTGCCTCTCCCGGTTGCCATAGGTTACTGTACGTTCCCAATAGCCCTTAATTTCACCAACACCCAGGTAGCAACTGATTCCTTGAAATGCAGTGAGAAGGCCATAGTTGTTAGAAAGGATAGTGCATAACGAAACAGGTTTTTGTTGCATTTATTGTCATACGTTTGCGTTTATTGTAAACTGTTGTTATCTTTGTCCACTTGTCCAGATTAAAACTAAGTATAGAAATGGTAGATAAACTTCCATTTAGAATTTTAGTGGCTGTCTAACTTACACGTGTCATGTTAAATATTCTGGTATTAGAGATGTAGTACATGTACTGAACAATTTTAAAAGCTGTAAAAAAGTTTGTTGTGACTTGGTACATGTAGGACCACCCTTTATCGTACGAACACTATGACGACCCTGTATCGTCAGATCAGTAGGACCACCCTTTGTCGTAAGAACACTAAGACGACCCTGTATTGTGAGATCAGTATAAACCACCCTGTATCTTGAGATCAGTGGGACCAGCCTGTATCTTGAGATCAGTAGAACCACCCTGTATCACTAGAGCAGTAGGTCCACCCTGCAAACTTAACGTCCAGTAATTTTTCAGGAACTTTTAAGTTGGTCCTATGAATCAAACGGCAGGGAGAAGAAATTATGTAGGTTGTTTGACGCCCCTCCCGGAATGTCTAAGTGCCCCCGAGTTTTCGTGAAAATAGAGTGCACAACATTCAACAAATAGCAAAAACAATTCAATTTTAGCTTCCAAGTGAAGCAGTCCGAGCAATGAGTACGAGGTCGGCCGTGTTCAGGGGCACGATCTTTCCGAAAAAAGGGGAATGATTGGTATTCTTCTGCTTAACCGAATACATGTAGCTACGCTCACACATGCTTTTTTACTCTCAAATTTATAGCGATAAAAAGGACAAAGGGTGCCATCGTCACCTTCTCATTCCCGTATTGTAATTGATAACGGAAATTCAAAATTAGTAAGATAATGTGTGCCAAGGTCTGCACATTGAAGTGATCACTAATAAAAGCTACTTAGTAAGAAAACGAGGAACTTAATTGACTTTCGTTGCAATCCTTCCCAAGTACTTATAAATGTCATTTCTATCCCTATAGCAACTATTGATGGAGCAGACGGTGGAGTTTTTGGGTACAAAGGGGTTCAACTCAAAGTACCACCAAATGCAATATCCGGGAACATAGAAATTGAGTTTGTAGATCAGTTGTTGTTAGCACGGGCAGTGCATTACGACACCCAAGGCAGAGCTAACCTCCATTCTCAGAGATTATGCATGACCTGCACAGATGGAGATGTAACATTCTCGGAGCCAGTCGAAGTGCGAGTGACTGTGGCAGCAATGTTGGGAAAAGTGGATGATCAACGACTAAAGAGCGAAGACTTTCGCATATTGCATGAAAAAGATGGTGAAGTGACTGACGTTACTGAAGATTGCAATGTCAGCATGGCATTGGAGGAAATAATCTTCTACTGTAAAACATGTTTAATGGTTAGTATTGCTTGGCTGGCAGATTTCACATCACCTATCGCTACTGGCGTGTTTACGACCATCAAACATATACTCGAAGTGTCATACATGTGCAGGATATGCCCGTACATAAAAAAAAGACAAGATGGAGGGTTGATAGTTAAACTATTTTGTCATGGCGTGGACGTGGAGTGTACTGATGACATTGAACACGAGTGTACATGTTACAAAATGCGTTTGATAAATAGCGCCACGTTGTTGTTTGGAATTGTTTGCTGGAGCATTGAGGATGACAAAAAGAAACAAATTTCCTCTAAAGGGTTTAAACTTGAAAGGGATCATTGTGAAAGAGCATGTACAGTTTTTGAGATGACTGAAGCTAAAGTTCGTGCACTTACGGGTCACAAGGTTCGACTGTTTGTGAAGGAATTAATCTACAAGGAAACCCTGATGGACAGGCCTGTGAAGGTTCATGTAAGTACAGTACCTGTATAACTTGTTGTCTGTGTGTGTTGGACTGCATGTTGCATGTGGTGTATTGGAGTATGAATCAGGTGTCCGCGTTTCTGTTACAGTGGCTGTAAGGGAATGAATTGACAATGACGTCAATGAAAAATAACCATTCGTCTAACGGTACTCTCCGATCCAAACTAAAGGTATTTGATCCGCCGGGACTCGTGCAGTTTGTCAATTCCCCGTTTTAATCCAACAATTCTATGTTGCATAAAATACAAGTTGTTGATTGGAACAAATGCAATACAACACACGCTATACTTTCTTTGATGCTCACGATGAAGCGGACCCGCTGACCGTCAAGAATCTGCGACGCTGTAGACCTCCCGTTTGCTATAACATTTTTGTCTAAAATACCTGACATTTCCGCCTGGGTATGAATCCGATTTAGTTGTCCATGTTGTGTGCTTATATTGTGTGACGAAACAGGAGTATTCCTCTCGCCTGTCTGATGAATACTTGCTAGTTTGAATGGGATGTTTTTGAAGATTTGACTCCTCTTTTGCACGCGCATCGATGAATGCTTCACGTTTGGGAGGGTAGTGCGTCTTTGGTATACGATGTACTTTGAGTTACGGCGATGTTATGTAATCGGGTGAATTAAACGAGAAGCTAGTGAACATGCCCTTCTGTTCAGCAGAAGTCACCATGCTGTCGGTGCCGCCGGAAATGAGACGAAGTCCAAAACAGGAATTGTGAGCAGTTTTATCACTCTACAAGTAACTTCTGCTTGGCCGAAATCCAATGAAAACTATTCAATCGCTCAGAATAGTAGTTATAGATCTGTCTCACTAAATTTCATCGTAAATTGCTGGTGAAAATAAATTATGCACGGTGTTAAACTCGTAACTTATGCTGCTGTTGTCCAGGATGGCCAAGCAGATCCAAACAAACGACCCAAATTTCGCCACCAAAATTGCACTAAATGTGCACAGCTTAAACCGATTTTGATATTTTTTTCAAATTACATTGAGTGGGATGCATTATCTTTCCGAATATATTCAAGTATTTTTGCAAATCCAAAAAATATCGGTTGGACAGCCCTAANCCAAGAACAGTTGAATCAACAAATAGCCTACTGGGCAACATTCCAAAGAAATACCACCGGCAACACTCAGCAATTGTTGACCGCGAGAACTATGGTGATTGCGAAAAAAGATCGTTATAGTTCAAGCACTGAGAAAGCGTCATGGATATAAGCCATAAATTATGAAGATAACTTACCTTTTCACAAGACCAGCTTCAAACTTCATGATATGTTTGTCGTCGAAGCAGCCGTCCTCAAAGTGGTCGGAGCATATTTCGGCTCCGACAGACTGGCCGACTCGACAGTCATTTTACAATGACGAGCAGTGCACACGAAAACGTGCCATTTCGCGGCCAGATGCTTGTCTTTGGGAAACCTAAATAGGGTCACGCCTTCCACCTGGCTGGTGTTAGCACAGTTGGCGCACACACACCGATGTACCATGTCTAAATCATGCCAAGATTGAACGCTCCTTGTTCGTCTTCCACTGTTTTGTATGGGCGGTAAACTGCATTGTGGGATATTGATCTAGTTTGTGTTCCCCAACACCATGTCACGGTGTCAAAGGTCAACTTTTCGCGGATTTTTTTTAATTTTCGCTTTTTAACGTAACTACAGACACAATAACATGATAATTGGAAGAAGATATATCCAACTAACAATATGTTGAAAATATTATTACAATTTAACATACTTAGACCTTGCAATTTACAGTTTAAGACTATCGTACCACTGTGTATTGAGCTCCGTTAACCCCGAAATTTCAGACAGCCATTGACTACCCGGGTATAGTAGACTTTAGCCTTGGTACAAAGCTGTATATAAATATACAGCTTTGCACCGATGTGGGTAAAAAGTGGCAAGATAAAATCTGACACAAAATTGGTGTCATTAAAAACTACAGTCTTCCTTGAGTAAACTAAATTATTTAATGGTGTTGGCAAAAATGGCGTTCTACCGTTATTCTGCTGCTAAATTTGTGGAGCGATGTTTAGCGACGGCTTTCGGCGCCGTGAAATATTGCGTCACCTATTGACCAGTTTCTTTTTTCGAAAATTCTTCAATTAACTGTTGTTCTTTCACGAGCTTGCATACACGTCAAAACAAATTATCAGAACTGGTTTCACTTCATTATAAGTTTTTAGAATTTTGATACCGAAAAATCGAATTTCAGAATAAATTTTGCTGCTGCCAAGCTATCATCATCACCCGAGAGATGTCGCAAAAATTTAGGAAATGGTGCGTGCGCGTGACACGAGCGTACTGTTTTCAAAACGACGAAATACTTTTCATTGTTAGAAAAGGCGGAGAGTTACACAAGAAAATGACGTTTATTGCATTGTTTTTCACTTAAACGGCTGTAACGGCAAAGGTGAGTGTCGGTTGACTCCCAGATTTTGCATGCACACCGTCCGGTTTTTAGCTTTACACTGTACATGTTGATACAAGTTTCACGGCGCGGTGACGAGCAGAACTACCCAGGCTGTGTGCAATTTCGGGGTCTACGGAAGAAATACACAAAGTGGGACCTAGCTTTATTTTGACGACAGTCTTCATACAGCTAGCTGGCTGGCTAAGTAGACTTATGCTCGTCATCTCGTCGTAAAACTTAGGCTACATCAACATAAAAAGCTAACGGACCGGCGGAAGCGCATGGAAAATCTGGTAGTCACCCGACACTTCCATTGTCCGTTGCAGCCGTTTAAGTGGAAAATAATCAAATAAACTTCCTTTGGTAGCATAATTTGCCGCCTTTTTAACAATGAAGTGTGTCCTCCGTTTCAAAAACAGCACGCTCGTGACACGGCGCACGCGCTATCCGAGACGTCTTTCGGGACATGGTGGCAGCTTCTCAGCACTAAGGTTGTTCTAAAATTCGGTTTGCGTGAATAAAAATACTAAACACTTGTAACAAAATGAAACAAGTTCCGATAATTTATATGACATGTACGCAACCTAGGTAGCGTCAGCGACGAACACTTGATAAAAGAATCGGTGGAAAAGAAACTGGTAAAGGTCAGGTGACGTAATCGCAAAATGTCGACTCAAGAGAACACATCACAATTTTAGCAGCAGCCGAAGAACGATCGCTAACTTTTCCAACACCGGTAAATACAGAAGTTAGAAGTTAGTTTACTGTAGAAACCTGGTTCCTACTCGATGATGAAATTAGTTTTAATGACATTANTTGAAGACAGTTTTTGAAGTAAAGAACATACGCACTTTGTAACATTTTTGAATTACAAAGAGTGATTCAACATTTGTCATAACATCGATTTCATGTTGATTTTTCTGCCGAAATCTCTACACACAATGTCTTATCCTCATTCAAGCTGGCAAAAAATGTGAGTTGATCCTATAACAACAGTTATGAATTGCTATTCTACTTAAGATGAGAGGCGTTCCAACTTCATATACATGTACATGTGTATTACAATAGTTTCTACTGACTCTTGTTTTCTGTTACAATCAAACTTACCTGGTACAAGAAATACCATTTGCAAGAAAAGTTTATCAAGCCACTGTCAACCAGAGTACACACATAATAAACTTCTGTTAGAGTTGCACCAAACTCGAAAACCATACTTCATAGGTGCTCTCTTATAACAACTGCACTCTCTGACAGCTAAACCAACTCTAACGCAGTATCTGGATATTTGAAAAGCCAGTTATTTTGTTACAAATTCTTTGATGTTATTAAGGGAACATATTTAGTCATTCAAATTGGATGATTACCCCCCAGTGGCCTTTTCAGAACTACCAAGCCTATTTAAATTGTATCTTTATTGAAGAGTTCTATCATATTTTACACGTTCGACACGCTAGCGTGTCAAAATTCTACACGTTTGACACGACCCTGGCGTGTCACAATTTACAAGTTTGATATGCTAGCGTGTAAAATTTTACACGTTTGACACGCTAGCGTGTCACATTTTACATGTTTAACACGCTAGCGTGTAAAATTTTACATCTCTCGTATACGGATTGCAGCTATGTTTTAACTACTTCTTGTTTGTGATCATTGGAGTAATCGCTTAGATTTGAGAATTGTTAAATTCCCACTTCTGTCTTCATCTTGACTTCCATCTAAGGAGTCGTCTAGAATGTTCAGATCGTGTTCTATTCTAGTGATATACACAGTCATGTAATCGAAGCTTTTCAGTGAACTAGTGGAGATGAAACGGATCATAAAGTTTTACAGGCCCCTATTACATCGTAGTTTCCCGGATGGACGAAGAAAAATATCCTACAGCTTAGGGCTTTTTGTATAAAAGACCAAAGTCATTCAAGTACTTAATGCATTGGTTTGAAATGTGTTTTCAACTCTGAAAAAAAAAGTCAAGCATTTGGCCCAAGTTGCCGAACACGCGTTGTCCCAATCAAATTGGCCGTTTTCAGATGAAATTAGTCTCAGTGTACGTCGGGCTTGGTACCAACGTCACACATGTACGTAGACGCCTTAGCAATGACGTTTTTACCCTGATTCAAGTTTTTGGCAGGAAACTGTATCAAATTTTTTATTGTAAAATACAACTAAAACCTTAAAACCCTGACTGACTTCCAATTCGTAGTATAATTTACACATCCGTGGAGCGATAGACATGTATCTTGGACTGTTTAATCTATACTGATATCAACCTAGCGATCTCTTTATGTTTACATATTATTAAAATATAACATTACTGAAATCTATTACGTTGCAGCTTAGAGGCCTTCAAGTTCTAAGTTCTCTGTGGTACAATTCTTTGAAATTTGAAAAATACTACTTTGATGTACTTAAAATAAATGAGTTTGAAGCAATCTTGGCCTACCTGTTGTTATTATACCGCTAAATACATCCATCCATAGTATTTTTGAGATCATCACCAGGTCTTGTGTTGGTCAGGTTAATGCATTCTAGATTTACTTCAAAATGTTGTCACTGTACAAGTACATTCAGTGTAACTATTTTTATTTGCGCTAACTGTGAAGCGACACTGAGTCTAGTTTACGTTGAAACAACACGTGTGAAAAGGTCACATAGATCATGACAAATTAAACTAATACAGATGTCGATTAAAACGTGTCATATAATAAGTTGAGCTGTAGAGGTGGGTGACAATCTGCGACAATCTGCCAGACAAGGAGCACTATGGGATGTACAATGCAGCAATGCAAGTATACACAATTGTTGAACTAGGAAGATAAGTAACAATATGCAGAAGCAACACTAGGACATCTACAATGTAAATAGGAAGTAAGGAAAATTGAGTTGAGGGTGGGAGGGGAAGAGAAATTGACTGAAAACTCGAAAATTGGAGAGAGTTATGGACCATGAACCAGTAGTGCGACAAGACAGATAGATCACGTGGTACTATTAAATTAATAATAGTAGAACAAATAGGGTCACTAACCCGAGAATCCAAACAATACGATAATGAGGATGAAGCAGTATAGCTTAAATAAGATAATTTGATACTTGAATAATATGTGTGCGTTGAATTTTGTTTCGTTTCAGGAACAGTCGGCAAGAAGAACGCTTTCAGCTATTCTACGGAGGCCCAGCTATTTAATACCTGCACGGATTTCCCACCGTGCACGAGGTGCAGTGTCAAATCTACTAATGGTCCATTATATTTGGAAGCCAACGCTTCTACGTTTGCGTTGTTAAAAAGTCACGTTTCTTCCTAAATAACAATTATTTTTGTAGTGCCACCAAAGTGTGCAAATATGGAATTTTACCTTTGTTTACCGTGCAAGTAGGGAGTTTTTGGTAAAACTTGCATGTTTTACTTGGCACCTCACCTTTGGTACGCCCTCTTGGTCGGCCGGCTTGCGCTGGACAGGCAAGGACATTGTCAAATAGTGAGATGACGAAGCAGTTCTTAATACATAACTATGCATTATATGGGAAGCACACGGCCACTTTAGTTTTGACCCGTATTGGATTTTACCGCCAAAATCCCACGATAGACGTGACATTATTATCTAACAATCCACCCAAGACTGGATTGCCAGCCCATGTGGTGATGTGGCTAAGTAACACATGGTCATGTGGTGACGCGGCTATGTAATACATGGTCATGTGGTGATTTGGCTATGTAATACATGGTGATGTGGTGATGTGGCTATGTAATACATGGTCATGTGGTGATGTGGCTATGTAATACATGTTCGGGTTTCGAGGTGCCTCTCTAACCAATTAAACCTATTACGTCATGACGTCATTGACACATCCGTCCGGTAGGTGTGCCTTCCGATCGCAGTTATCCCACGTGACCTCCTTTCACATAGATGACCTTTGACCGAGGAGCCTCAAAACGGGCGCCCAAAACCTCTTACTATACTACTTAGGCTGTAATGGCACTGCAATCTTTTCCACCTCGTAATTATAGTCACTGCTGTGTACTATCTAACAAATCAAGTCTCTCGTACTTCATGCGTAGGGGACTTCGGCACTGACAAATGGTGCGTCGAGTTATGTTGCAGTCAAAACGCTGACGGCATTTTGGTCTTTCCCACATTTTGTCTCAAACGTGTTAGGTCCAAAAATGGCAACAGTCTTACAAAATACTGCTTGGCAGTTTTTGGCATCCAGTTTTTATTTCAATTAGAACACAAATAATACTATGAGAATTTGAATAAAACGTGAAGTATGCAAGAAAGGTAATGGGATGAAACCTCTGGATCGCTTAGTACTTTAAATCAATGGAAGCAGTGAATTTTGAAGTTGATCATCTAGATTTTTGAAGTTCTTTTATCATTTCTTTAAAATAAAATTTAAAAAATTCTTACGTAATGTCTTGCACTCTGGCCAGCGGGGTCTAATCTCTAAGTACAGATCCACTCAACTCTTTCATCCTGTTTATCTGGCTAAAAACGAAGTTCAAGTAGGTGGGCATTATTGGCGTGAAATCGCAGCTTCTGGGAAGACCAACTCAAGTTGAAGGCAATGAGTACACTTGTACTACTTTCGAGTGCACAATTTATGTGATCGTCAACTCGAGTGGAAAGGAATGAGTACACTTGCACTACTTTAGAATTCACAATATTATTATTTTTAGTTTCGACACTCCCGTTCATACTGCGGTCCTCATGATTTTTTCTTTTATTGGCAATTCCATTTTTAATCCATTACAATGTACTTCTTCAGATTATTTCATAACAAGTAAGCTTTCTGTGCCTTTGTTTCGTGTAACATCAAGCAAGCCTACATATCATGTTGGAACAAAAATGGACTTTTAGACTGTTGGTGGTTCTGTTATTAGAAATTACCTCTGTGAAAGAAAACAATCCAAACATTACACAATCACGTGATCATAACGCGGACCAGTGATATCACATATTGTTTTGTAACTCAGCAAAAATAGTCTAGTCTCAGATTACGACATTAAATTACCGTGGAACACCAAAAATATCAACATCCCATAAATGACTTAACACGTTGCTTGAAAAGGTGTTTGTGAGCGTATTATCATGATCGGATGGAGTAACTAACGTGAAACCTACTTTGAGTTTTGAGGTGGTATAGGTTCGCCAAATGTTATTGTTCTGTAGAACTGTTTCATACCATTGAAAATATCGACTTTCCAATAGCAAAACTTCTTCACTAAATCTCTTATGTCCAGCATGTCACAATCTCATGGGTTCAGTCTCGTTCTTGCCGTGCTTTGTTAAATACATTACATCAATCATACGGTACATTATGTTCGGCAGCAAACCTTCGTGTAACCCAGCATCTCCACATGTACACTGTGCTGTATGTTTCTACACCACTCCCTCGTGTAACGCAGTATCACCAGAGTACACTGTACATGTATGTTCTACACCACTCCTTCGTGTAACCCAGCCTCATCGAGTGTACACTGTACACTGTATGTTCTACAGCACTCCTTGTAACCCAGCATCACCAGTGTGCACTGTATGTTCTACACCATTCCTTCGTGTAACCCAGCCTCATCGCGTGTACACTGTACACTGTATGTTCTACACCACTCTTTCGTGTAACCCAGCCTCATCGCGTGTACACTGTACACTCTATGTTCTACAGCACTCCTTGTAACCCAGCATCACCAGTGTACATGTACATTGTACGTTCTACACCACTCCTTCGTGTAACCCACCACTAGGGTTCATCATCATTTTACTGTCATTCTCGTACTAACAGTGCCTTGATTAAAACATTACACCAATCATACGATACATTATGTTCCATAGCAAACCTTCGTGTAACCCAGCATCACCAGTGTACAGTCATGTGCGTTCTAAACCACCACTAGGGTTCATCATAATTTTACTGTCATTCCCGTACTAACCTTGCCTTGATTAAAACATTACACCAATCATACGATACATTATGTTCCATAGCAAACCTTCGTGTAACCCAGCATCACCACGAGCCATTGACGAAATATATAAAGTCGAGTCCCTCCATTTAACTGCTACCAATAATTTCACAAAAAGCAGACAGTAGTATGTTCATGTCTACGTAAGATCAATACACATGTGTGGTCATTTGATGTGATCTTCGTCTTTCATTCAATGTTTTTGTTACAGAATGGAGAAACCGCTTACGACGTATGTGGACGTAAAGGCAATGTCGACGAATCAACTGTCGAAAGCATGAAGAAATTCTTAAAGGTAGAATTCAAGAAGATTTTCGGATGATTAGTGTATAATTCTAAGAAATTGTTGACGGTATTTGTGTGATAATCTTGCTGTTTTACTAATTGGAGTCTTTTTTGTGAATTTTTCACAATTTCGAATACAGCACCTAATACCGCATGGACGCAAATTTGCGGAATATGTTATCAAAAAATGAAGCGGTAGCTGCAAATATGGGTGTAGGCATCTCCATCGTTTTTAAAGCTTTTCTGGTAATTGAAAATCCCGGCGGTGTTTCTTTAAAATGACAATCTACCACAAAGATTGGCATTTCTAATTTCAAAATGAAATAAAACACACATGCACACACAGACACACACACACAGACACAGACACACACACAACCANTGTCACAATCTCATGGGTTCAGTCTCGTTCTTGCCGTGCTTTGTTAAATACATTACATCAATCATACGGTACATTATGTTCGGCAGCAAACCTTCGTGTAACCCAGCATCTCCACATGTACACTGTGCTGTATGTTTCTACACCACTCCCTCGTGTAACGCAGTATCACCAGAGTACACTGTACATGTATGTTCTACACCACTCCTTCGTGTAACCCAGCCTCATCGAGTGTACACTGTACACTGTATGTTCTACAGCACTCCTTGTAACCCAGCATCACCAGTGTGCACTGTATGTTCTACACCATTCCTTCGTGTAACCCAGCCTCATCGCGTGTACACTGTACACTGTATGTTCTACACCACTCTTTCGTGTAACCCAGCCTCATCGCGTGTACACTGTACACTCTATGTTCTACAGCACTCCTTGTAACCCAGCATCACCAGTGTACATGTACATTGTACGTTCTACACCACTCCTTCGTGTAACCCACCACTAGGGTTCATCATCATTTTACTGTCATTCTCGTACTAACAGTGCCTTGATTAAAACATTACACCAATCATACGATACATTATGTTCCATAGCAAACCTTCGTGTAACCCAGCATCACCAGTGTACAGTCATGTGCGTTCTAAACCACCACTAGGGTTCATCATAATTTTACTGTCATTCCCGTACTAACCTTGCCTTGATTAAAACATTACACCAATCATACGATACATTATGTTCCATAGCAAACCTTCGTGTAACCCAGCATCACCACGAGCCATTGACGAAATATATAAAGTCGAGTCCCTCCATTTAACTGCTACCAATAATTTCACAAAAAGCAGACAGTAGTATGTTCATGTCTACGTAAGATCAATACACATGTGTGGTCATTTGATGTGATCTTCGTCTTTCATTCAATGTTTTTGTTACAGAATGGAGAAACCGCTTACGACGTATGTGGACGTAAAGGCAATGTCGACGAATCAACTGTCGAAAGCATGAAGAAATTCTTAAAGGTAGAATTCAAGAAGATTTTCGGATGATTAGTGTATAATTCTAAGAAATTGTTGACGGTATTTGTGTGATAATCTTGCTGTTTTACTAATTGGAGTCTTTTTTGTGAATTTTTCACAATTTCGAATACAGCACCTAATACCGCATGGACGCAAATTTGCGGAATATGTTATCAAAAAATGAAGCGGTAGCTGCAAATATGGGTGTAGGCATCTCCATCGTTTTTAAAGCTTTTCTGGTAATTGAAAATCCCGGCGGTGTTTCTTTAAAATGACAATCTACCACAAAGATTGGCATTTCTAATTTCAAAATGAAATAAAACACACATGCACACACAGACACACACACACAGACACAGACACACACACAACCACACACACACACACACACACTCACACACAATGACGTACACACAAACGGCACATTTTTTCTAATTAAATACTGTTGCTTTACGATTTGTTTGTACTGTGTAATACCACTAAAATAGACTAAGCTGCAGAGACACTTACTTTAAGGTTGTAGTGGCGCCGTGTTGTCAAGGAAAGCTTATGTCCGTGAAAATAAACACTGGGAAACGCGGTGTGAATTCTACCCGTGAATCAATGAGTCGAGCTCTGGCATATTACATACAATTTCTACCTGTTCTCCGATTTTCTTGTTCCATTGTTGTCCCCCTCTTGCTAATATCTGGACAGTTGGTTCTCATTTATTCCGTTTTGATTTGAAAAATGTCAATCTTTTTGAAAAATATTCGTAACTTCTCAGGTATTTCCCCTCTGCGTATGTGCTAACTTCAACAAAGTTTTTGAGGCAATAAACCTTCCAGATGATATCACTCAATCGGTGGTCACGCCCTCCTCGCGTATTTTTGAATGGTGAAAATAAACCAAAACCCCTTTGTCGTTCTGACTTCACACCTATCTTGGCGCCCCTAATAGAGGTCATCAAAATTCGCGAAACGGCGAGTTAACCGAGTTATCATCCATTTTTGGGACATTATGTTTCTACAAAAAAACAATGACTCAACCTCCTACAGTACAAATCGGTTCGTCTGTCAGGCTCTATTCCCACTAGGCTTTCCACAGGGGAGTGTTGTACAATTCTATGTACATTGCTGTTTTTCTCAAACTGGTCCATGGACTATTGTGGTTGAGCAACTTGTTCACTGTCAGCCTCAGAAACACAGGAGACAAAGAGGTCAGGTGCAACTGTGGGTTCATTCCACCAAGCTTTAGGTGCTGCTGCTGGTGAGACCGAAAGCAATAAAATGCCTATAGACAGTATTTGCTGTATGTGCGTTTAAAAACCCAGGTCGTGTAAGCGTTTACAAGAACTAGAAGAAATTCGAAAAGAATACACACAATGATTGATGCTTATATAAAAGGCGGTATGGATTGAAGATGGCGAAAGGCCTAAAAATACTTTTGTGGACTTTAAAAAGCAAACTATACACCTGTGATGATTACTTAACTAGTTCATAATAAAAATGAAAAACATTCCCTCAACTATCACCGATACGTGGTGTTACCTAAAGGCAATAAATCAAGGACATTCTTAAAATATTGGAGAAATATCTTATTAAATATTAGTAAAAAAGCTTTTGCCAGCTTCTAATGCTGAAAGGATGAAGTCTGTTCTGAATATCTGATTCATGATAATCAGAAGGTGTTCCTAAGAGACATATGTTGGGGATATACAAGGGCATTTATGATATTATGCATGATGCAGAAGACATTAAATTAATGATCTTCTTATGATGGGTAGAGTTCAGTAACGCTAGAAGCTCGCTAAAAGAGCAACACTTCGGACGATTGCGTGAGATATTGCCGTGTATTTAAAATTGAGAACACGTCAGTGTGGATAGATTTTAGCGAGGTTCTCAAGTAGGTAATAGGGTTGCTGCATTCGTGACGTCATGTCTCCTGCAAACCGAAATGCTCATGCCCAGTATTGTGGCAATAAATTGCATCAATCCCCGATGTAATTTAATCTAGTTTTTTTTGGAATTGTTAGATCCTTTGTCAAAATGCCTGAGCTCAATGCCCTTACATTTTTTAACTAAGCCGTAGAGGAACTGCCTAGAGACAAGCACAATCAAATAGCACCAACAAAAGGACTGATTTGAAGTTAAGAAAACAACTATGCATTTTTTTGGTTGACTATTTTTCGTGATTTGGAAATACGGTTTAATGAAAAATATACAAGGTAACTGGTGGCAAGAAGTGTTGTCTTGTTGTGGGCTGTTTGATTTATTTCATGGTGACAATAATGAATACTTTAATTGCAACTGTTCAACTGGTTTCGATAAAACTTCATGTTGACAATTGAAATCGACTCAAGTTACCTCCTGCACCTCATAGACAGGCGTTTATGCATGATATTTGTTGAAGTCAGTGCTTGTCCACGAGTGTACGGGTGTATGGATTGCGGCTATGCTTTTACGACTGCTTACCTTTGATCATTGGAGCAATCGATGAGATTCGATATTTGTTTATTAACTTCGCGACTTCTGTCTTTATCTTAACTTCCATTTAAGGAAGTTCTAGTATGCACGTATCTAAGTCTATGCTAGACATTTAATCGAAGCTTTCCAGTCAGGTACTGGAGATGGAGCAGATCGTGAAATCTGTTTACCACTATTCCATCGTAGTTTCGTGGATGTACGCCGAAAAAAAACATCGCAGGGCCTAAGTTCAGTTCCATGAAACATCAAATTCAATAAAGAACTTTTTGTAATTGTGTAAAAGGTTTTCCGCTCTGAAAAGCGCCAAACATTTGACTCAAGTTACAGAAAGCGAGATCAAGTTTTGGTCCTGTTT
The DNA here is from genome assembly GCA_002633005.1 of Phoronis australis. NCBI lineage: Eukaryota > Metazoa > Phoronida > Phoronidae > Phoronis > Phoronis australis. The sequence goes on along the minus strand of NMRA01000721.1, from coordinate 100,927 downwards.
CCTGCAACGTGGCCCAGTGCATCCTTGACTAACTACTGAAGACCCTCATATACATAAACCTGTTAACACGGACGTTTTTAATGGGATTCAAGTTGTTGACTGCACCTGGCGACCTCATTTTATTGTGATTTAATGACACGTATGTTAAAATTATTAAATAATATCCAATTTAAAAAGCCTTACAGACGTTAAATTCTTTGGACAATTTAATCACCCTTGGCGTGATGCATCTCGTAGTGTTTAATCAATGCTGATATCAACCCAGGATCGCTTAATTTTAACATAATAAAAAGTAACGAATCATTACTAAAATCTATTGTATTGCAGCATCGAGGCTTTCAAATCTTAATTTCTCGGTGGTTCAGTTCTTTGAAGTTGAAACGTGCTAGTTTATTGTATTCAAAATGAATAAATTTTAATGCAAACCAGTTTGGACCTACTTGATGATTATTATGACGGTAAATACAATATTAAGCGGAAGTAATAAAGTAATTTATCAACGAGTTAAATTTAGAAATTGTCAGTCACCTGGCAAAGCATATAGGTGTAAATTCATGCATAGTAATTTTGAGATTTTCGCAAGGTCTTGTGTTGGTCAGATTAATTGATTTATCTCAAAGATATGCTACTGCACTTGTAACTATTTCTGTGCGTTGAATTTCGTTTCGTTTTAGGAACACTTGTTCAGACTGGAATTTGATGCACCGCCAACTGGTAAGGAGGATTGAGGTTTCATAGCGTGAATCTGACTCACATCCGTGACCTATACTTGGAATACCTTCTGTAGACCTATTTTCTCTCGAAAAAGCAGGACATCTCTTCGCGCATTCACGCTACTCAAATGCAAATGTTTCAGAAGTTTGGCCTACTGTAGAACTGTTCCGATCACTGAACAAACTACTTTGTTGGTGAGATTGGAATGTTAAAATATGAGATTGAATTCAGTGTTTTTGTACAATAAGCTGAGATTTTCCCCGGCAGAGGAAAGAATGTCCTGCGATCCCCGGAAATCAAACCGGTGTCGTTCTGAAGATCGCAAGCTATTAGTTTGGCCTCACGGCGCACGCCGAAACATCTGAAAAAATGGAATAGAAACTGAGAACACAGTACCTTCAGGGAAGATTTTAATTCCACCAATTCGGTCAAATTCGCTATTATGTCCAAAAAACAAAGTGCAATTTCTGAGCAATGGGTGCAAATAGGGAATATTACCGGGATATACTAGTTAACCTCCAAGCATACACGCAAAACACTTGCACCTTTGCATTTCGGGCTTTTTCCGCTTTGCATGCTCTTGGTATGAGGATGGTTGTTTCATTTGGGACCTCATTTCCACAGTGCCTTCCTGGTCAGCCTGCCTGTGTTGCTAAGACAAAGACATAGTAAAACATTAAGATAATGAAACAGTTTTAAAATATTGCCATACATTATACGCGAAACACGTGACCACATTAGCATTGCTTCGTTTTATATGTTATTACCGCCAAATCCCACGGTAGTGTTGTCAGCATACTCTAACAATCCATCCAAGTCGGGATTGCCAGCTCATGTGGCTATGTAATACACATGAACAGGTTGGTGGTGTGGTTGAAATATCCATCAGTGGTTATCAACGTCTTGTATTTTTAAATGTTATCTCTGCAAACAACAATGTACAGCCTGTACCATGAAAAATCTCACCACAAGCGACAGGGTTCCAAGTACAAAGTACTCGAAGTATTGAGTAGTGATGACTTTTCAATGACCAAATATAAACATGCCATAGACGTACGTGTAATTGCATAACGTAAGACGTCAAGGTAAAGTTGGACATTTGTTTAGAGTACTGCTTGACCTTAAAGGTGCATTTGAACAAAAAACTTGTAAAAACTACACTTCAAAGATTCCGGAGAATATACTTCATGGGATGCTAATGTGAGACTTGTTCATCTTTAATATTGCAAGCGGATATATGGCATGCACTAAAGAAGTTGGAATGTCTACGGCTTAAAATTTCCATTCTTACATCTGTGTTTATATCAAGGGTCGAACGTCACATAAAAGGGCAATTTGGGATACTCCGGTGCTCTGATGGGAGAGCCGTCAAAAATAAAGCACGCGTGCCCGTTTCTGAAATCTAGGTGAGGAACTCATTGTTTTGAGTCGATGAGAAATTTTCTTTGTTGAGAACTCAACATACGTGTATGTTTTATCGATTAACAATACTAAATGAAAACAGACCCAATGTACGTTTCCTGTCATTAGTGGACTTCAAAGGCGAGCGGTCGGTACCCGCGGAAATTTACAGTTGGATGCCTTCGTATTTTGGTCACAAATTCACAAGTCGGTGTCCTTTAGTTTATTACTATAGTGGGTCCATTATCTAAAATTTGCCGTCATTTGCAAATAGTCAGGTGACTTTTTGTTATTTAGAAGCGTCTTCGGAGACGCGTGTCCTACCTGTAAATTAGCATCAAAATATACCTTTGCTTTAAAACGAAGGGCTTTGTTGTTCATTTGCAAATAATGAATCTTTGTCCCAATAGAGGCGTGGTAGAACTGCAGTGCCTGTCCCTCAATATTCCTTAAGTTCACCCACAACCAGCTAGCCCTGATACCTTGAAGTACAAAGAGAGTGTCATAATTGTCACAAAGGATAGTGCATGATGAAACAGGTTTTTTGTTGCATTTATTGTCATACGTTTGCGTTTATTGTAAACTGTTGTTATCTTTGTCCTCTTGTCTAGACTGAAACTAAGGATAGAAATGAAAGATAAACTTCCATTTAGAATTTTTAGTGGCTGTCTAACTTGCACGGTTCAGATTAACTATTTTGGTATTGAAGATGTAAAAAATGTGGTGAACAGTTTAAAAACTGCACATGAGTTCGTTATGGCTTGATACATGTACATATCAGTGTGTCCGCTGTTTTGGATACTTTGCAAAGTCAACGATACTCACACTGCATTGATTTGTAATGGTGCAAATATTTAGTATCGTGAGATCAGCAGGACCTCCCTGTATCGTCAAATTAGTAGGATCACCCTCTATCCTGAGATCAGTAGCACCACCCTGTATCGTCAGATCAGTAGGACCATCCTGTATCGTGAGATCATTAGGACCACCTGCGAACAAAACGCCCAGAAAATTTTCAGGAATTTTCAAGTTGGTCTTTTGAATCAAACGACATGTACAGGAACTGCTGTAGGCCGTGCGGCGCCCCTTCAGGAGTGTCTAAGAATTCCCGATGTTCTTCTTAAAAATAGAGTGTAAAATTATGGGGGTATGAATATTAAATATAGATCCAAATGTGAGCTCGACCAGACATTTCTGTGATAGAGTTCAGCCTACAGACGATTACTACGGAACAACCAAAAAGGATCATGTACAACATTTGACACAAATTCACGAACAATACATATATAGCTTCCAAGTCAAGTTGTCCGGGCACTGGGAACGAGGTCGGCCGTATTCAAAAGACTGTTCTTTCCAAAAAACAGAATGATTAGAATTTTTCTCGTAAACCGAATAGCTACTCTCACACATGGTCTATTACCCGCCAACTTATTGCGATAAAAAGGACAAAGAGTGCCATCGTCACCTTCTCATTCCTGGATTATTATTGAAAACGGAAATGCAGAATTACTTGGGCAACACAGTGTATGTGTCTAAGTCTGAACAATGAAGTGATCGCTACTAAAAGCTACTTAGTAAGAAAACAGGAATTTAATTGACAGTAATTTCAAATCCTCACAAGAACCAATACATGTGATGATGTGGCTATGTAATACATAGTCATGCGGTGATGTGACTATGTAATACATGGTCATGTGGTGATGTTGCTATGTAATACATGGTCATGTGGTGATGTGGCTATGTAATACATGGTCATGTGGTGATGTGGCTATGTAATACATGGTCATGTGGTGATGTGGCTATGTAATACATGGTGATGCGGTGATGTGGCCATGTAATACATGGTAATGTGGTGATGTGGCTATATAATACATGGTAATGTGGTGATGTGGCTATGTAATACATGGTCACGTGGTGATGTGGCTATGTAATACATGGTCATGTGGTGATGTGGCTATGTAATACATGGTCATGTGGTGATGTGGCTATGTAATACATGGTCATGTGGTGATGTGGCTATGTAATACATGGTCATGTGGTGATGTGGCTATGTAATACATGGTCATGTGGTGATGTGGCTATGTAATACATGGTCATGTGGTGATGTGGCTATGTAATACATGGTCATGTGGTGATGTGGCTATGTAATACATGGTCATGTGGTGATGTGGCTATGTAATACATGGTCATGTGGTGATGTGGCTATGTAATACATGGTCATGTGGTGATGTGGCTATGTAATACATGGTCATGTGGTGATGTGGCTATGTAATACATGGTCATGTGGTGATGTGGCTATGTAATACATGGTCATGTGGTGATGTGGCTATGTAATACATGGTCATGTGGTGATGTGGCTATGTAATACATGGTAATGTGGTGATGTGGCTATGTAATACATGGTCATGTGGTGATGTGGCTATGTAATACATGGTCATGTGGTGATGTGGCTATGTAATACATGGTCATGTGGTGATGTGGCTATGTAATACATGGTCATGCGGTGATGTGGCTTATTAACACATGGTCATGTGGTGATGTGGCTATGTAATACATGGTCATGTGGTGATGTGGCTACGTAATGCATGGTCATGTGGTGATGTGGCTATCTAACACATGGTAATGTGGTGATGTGGCTATGTATTACATGGTCATGTGGTGATGTGGCTATGTAATACATGGTCATGCGGTGATATGGCTTATTAACACATGGTCATGTGGTGATGTGGCTATGTAATGCATGGTCATGTGGTGATGTGGCTATGTAATACATGGTCATGTGGTGATGTGGCTATGTAATACATGGTCATGTGGTGATGTGGCTATGTAATACATGATCAGATGGTGATGTAACTATGTAATACACGCTAATGCGATGATTCAGTTTGCAATACCCATGGTCATGTGGTGTTGTGGCTATGCAATACGCGGTAAAACCGTTCGCTGAAGGACTGGTTATCAACGTATTGTATTCTTGCGTGATCTGTCTGCTAACAACGAACTACGGTTATGTTTTGGTCTGTATCTTGAAAAATCTCACAAGCATGGACAGTGTTCCAAGTACAATGTACTCGAAATATTGTGTAGCGGTAACTTTCCATTGACAAAATATACCTATGACATAGACTTATTCCTTGAAAACTATTGCAAACGTTTAATAACATGGCTAATTTTCGTTTAAAGTAGATATTCAAGATGAAGACTATATCAGAGTCCTTTAAGTTTTTTCTTCATGTTAATTTCAAACAACGATTTGAGTTCTGTTTTTGGAAATTCCTCATGCTAAATTGTAAGCCTTTAAAATAATTCTGAACAATCAAACTTGAGTACCGTGCTCGTCCGGGTTACCGCTATGGGCGCTTAAATTTGAATCTAAAAAAACGGGGTGTGCAGTAAGCCTACGATGGGCAGTGTTTTCNATTCTGAACAATCAACCTTGAGTACCGTGCTCGTCCGGGTTACCGCTATGGGCGCTTAAATTTGAATGTAAAAAAACCGGGGTGTGCAGTAAGCCTACCATGGGCATTGTTTTCTTTATGATAAGGAAAGTTTTGAACCAGTCTGTTGTGTCTGAAAATTACAATCAAAATATACCCATGGGAATATACCGGCCAGCAGGGTGTACATAACAACGCTTTGTCCGAGTATAGGTGTGGTACTACCACTCCCTTTCGTCACTCGTTATAAATTTCACTCAAACCCACGTTGCCACGGATTCACTGAAATTCAAAGAAAGGGCCACAGTTGTTGACGAGGACAGTGTCTGTTGTGACAGTTCCCCATTAGCATTGCCTTCATTATACACAAGATGGCCGTGTGCCAACCTGACTACACAGTCACATACACAGACTTGTCAATTTACTGCCACGTAATCGGGAATCGTGACAAGGGTTGCGATACATTTTGGTGGAAACGTTTTCCTGTCGTAATTTTTCGATCTTGTCAAGGTCTAGAACCGGTCATCATCGTAGCAAGTCTTCAACAGAACCGGACTAATCATCTGCTTCTTTAACATTTGACAGTTTGTAACTTTCTGCATACATGTACCAAACATTTCTACCAACGATTTTAACGCAATGGGTGATTTTTTGGTTTCAAATTTGACTGCGTTATGGAATATATTGTGTTTTGTGAGAGATGGTTTTGCCAAATCAACCATTTTTTTTTTACTTTTTTGTCCTTGTGTATTTCAGAGTCCACAAAATCCTGGGGATAAATTTCACTTAAGCGTTGCGTCACAAGTATACTTTAAGTGAGTTTATCCTACACAAATTGTTCGTTGTAGAAATATTGTGTAAACAGAGGAGCAGGGCTAGCACCTGTAGTTTTGACCTTGGAAACTTTGTATTGTGACCACTTTAATATTCATATTGTTATTATAGTGGTAGAGCTGCATTGTCGCTTCATCTACTATATTCAAAACATGGCAGTGACAATACATGGACCAGTTTGGTGTATTTATAATACAGCTTTGCGCCAATCTAGGTGTGATAGAACTGCACTTTAACAATTACACGCCAGCAGTCGTCATCAATTTCACAAATACAAAAAGATGGTCACAGATGTCACCGAGGAAAATTCACGATGAAGCAGGCCTTTGCGACAATGGTCTTCATGATATACGTTTGCAAGATGGCTTTCTATCAAGCAGACTACCATCATGTGTTTCCTTGTAAGTTTAATGTTCTCCACTTTTACCATGGCGTTTATAGTAAGTCTTATATTTCAGAGCCTCGTGGCATTGCTGACATTCACAAGCTGATCCCAACAATCTCTTTTGATGGGTCTCACGCTGTGTATCGCAGGAAATCTGACCAGAAAGTGGCTACGACAGCAGGTATGCATGTTGTGTAAAATCACTTGTTTGAATACTGGAAAAACCATTGTAAACAACATTGGAGGTTAATTGTATCTTAATAAAAAGAACAAAGACAAGCGTATTTATGGTGTTGGGCTATGTAATACATGATCAGATGGTGATGTGACTATGTAATACACGCTAATGCGATGATTCAGTTTGCAATACACATGGTCATGTGGTGTTGTGGCTATGCAATACGCGGTAAAACCGTTCGCTGAAGGACTGGTTATCAACGTATTGTATTCTTGCGTGTTCTGTCTGCTAACAACGAACTACGGTCATGTTTTGGTCTGTATCTTGAAAAATCTCACATGCATGGACAGTGTTCCAAGTACAATGTACTCGAAATATTGTGTAGTGGTAACTTTCCATTGACAAAATATACCTATGACATAGACTTATTCTTTGAAAACTATTGCAAACGTTTAATAACATGGCTAATTTTCGTTTAAGGTAGATGTTCAAGATGAAGACTATATCAGAATCCTTTAAGTTTTTTCTTCATGTTATTTTCAAACAACGATTTGAGTCCTGTTTTTGGAAATTCCTTATGCTAAATTGTAAGCCTTTAAAATAATTCTGAACAATCAACCTTGAGTACCGTGCTCGTCCGGGTTACCGCTATGGGCGCTTAAATTTGAATGTAAAAAAAC